>JBBPSB010000055.1:0-73258 GCA_038093375.1 Xerocomus brunneocitrinus | reverse complement strand
GATTCAAAACAGTGTCGGGATATTACATAGAGCGTTTTTGTCATCACCCTTGGTGCTGACAAAAAACCCACAAGTACAGTATAAAGTCAATGGGAACCTGATAACAACTTCCATATCTCTAGGAGATGACTTCTGCTCGAGACGTGACTTTGCAGTCTGATGTCGCGAAACAGAAGCTCGAGGCTGACGGTTCATTCAAGCGACCACCTTCTTCGTTTAGGAACTGGATCCAAAAGGATGGTCCGTTCACCCCCGAAAGAGGTTTGTGTTCCTCGATAGATTCATCTCCATGAGCCAATTTTGCCTCTCCAGACAGATATCACCTCTATGTCTCGTATGGATGTCGTACGTCCTCCTTTACCTCTTCCTCATCGTTCTCATTCCTGTAGCATGGGCCACGCGCACCCTTATCACACGGAAATTGAAGGGCCTCGAAGACATCGTTCGTGCGTGCACTCACTTTGCCAGATTCCCGTGGCGTGTTCAGCTTCTTCTTAGCCATCACCGTCGTATCTCCCCTTATGAGCGAGCTGGGATGGCCATTTGGTAACGTTGCTCCGTTCCCCGGAGCGGAGGCCGACCCCTTTTACAACTCCCAATACATCAAGGACCTCTATCTCAGAGCGGACCCCGACTATGCTGGCAGGTACGGCGCACCCACGCAGGGTCTTATCACAACCAATTATATTTTTACACAGGTTCACCGTCCCGGTTCTGTGGGACAAAAAGACCCACATGATCGTCAACAACGAGAGTTCAGAAATCATCCGCATTTTCAACACCGCCTTCAATGACTTGCTTCCAGCGGAGAAAGCGTCCCTCGATATCCACCCTGAACAGCACCGCGCGGAGATCGACGAGATCAATGAGTGGGTGTATGACACCGTGAACAGTACGCACGTTTGAGAGGCTGTGTTTGTCACTTGACTTAATCTCGATGCAGACGGCGTGTACAAGACTGGCTTCGCGGGAACGCAGAAGGCGTACGAGAAGGCGGTCTACTCGCTTTTCGAGAGCCTGGATCGTCTCGAGAAGATACTGACCGGCAAGCGCTATCTCGTCGGTGACACGCTCACAGAGGCAGATGTTCGACTTTTTGTCACGATCGTGCGTCTTTCTTTTCCCCTCGATCGGTCTCGGTCTTATCCTCCACTGGCAGATTCGTTTCGATCCAGCATACGTTGGGCTGTTTAAATGCAACCTGCGTACGATCCGAAACGGGTACCCCGCTATACACACGTGAGATTGATTTTACTTGTGCCTTGCAAGCAAAGTGAAGTCGCTCAACGATCGATCATTCATACATAGATGGTTACGCAACCTGTACTGGAACCATGACGCGTTCAAGTCGTCGACGAATTTCCAGCATATCAAAGCCGGTTATTATTGGTCCATGGTCAAGGTTTGCACGTCTTGTTTCTGGATGCGTGCCAGACTCACCCCAGCGCAGATCAACCCGGCACGCATCGTTCCCGTTGGGCCAGTCCCTGATATTGAGCCGCTGTAGATTTCGACGTGTATGATACGAATGATAGAATTAAATCGTGTATGTATACTACAAGAATTGTCTCAGGTGCACTTGCAACCTTCGTGGCTTACGGAATGACCGTGACTCCTGTCAGCGACTACTCTTGGATGTTTTTTCTCTAGATGACATGGAACGTTTGTCATCTCTGTCGGTGCTGACAAAAAGGCTGATCGACAGCGTATAAAGCAAATGGCTACGCTCCGCTTGATAGCAAGCCATATCTCTAGGAGATCCTTGACCTGTATTTGCCCTCGCACATCCATCAGAGCCTTTGCCATGACTTCCGCTCGGGACGTGTCGCTACAAGCTGATATCGGGAAACTGAAACTCGAGGAGGACGGTTCCTTCAAACGGGCACCCTCTTCATTTAGGAACTGGATCCAAAAGGAGGGCCCGTTCACCCCCGAAAGAGGTTCGTGCTACTCAAAGAACCCATCTGCATCACTGTGAAGCGTCTCCAGACAGGTATCACCTCTACGTCTCGTACGCGTGTCGTACGTCCTTTCCTCTAGTTTGCTTTCTGTTCTCAGCACCCACGCAGCATGGGCCACGCGCACGCTCATCACACGGAAATTGAAAGGTCTCGAAGACATTGTCCGTGCGTGTCTTTCACATTGCCACATTCTCATGGGGTGCTCAGCTTCTTCCCAGCCGTCACCGTCGTATCTCCGCGTATGGGCGAGTCGGGATGGCCCTTTGCCAGCGTCGACCCGTTCCCGGGTGCAAACCCTGACCCGCTGTACAACGCCCAACACGTCAAGGACCTCTATTTCAAAGCAGACCCCGAGTACGACGGCAGGTGCGGTACACCCTCTACTCGATCACCCACTGCTCACGCTCTCACAGGTTCACAGTGCCGGTGCTCTGGGATAAGAAAACGCACACGATCGTCAACAACGAGAGCTCTGAGATCATCCGAATCTTTAACACCGCGTTCAACGCGCTCGTCCCACCTGAAAAAGCAGCGCTTGATATCTACCCCACGCAACACCGCGCCGAGATCGAAGAGATCAGCGCGTGGTTGTACGACACCGTGAACAGTACGTTTGGGGCTGTGTTTGAGGCGTGCGCTGACAGCGATGCAGATGGTGTGTACAAGGCTGGCTTTGCGGGATCGCAAGAGGCGTATGAGAAGGCGGTCTACCCGCTTTTCGAGAGCCTGGATCGTCTCGAGAAGATATTGACCGGCAAACGGTATCTCGTCGGTGACGCGCTCACCGAGGCCGACATTCGACTCTTTGTCACGATCGTGCGCCTGGCTCTCTTTCACGGCGTGGTCCGAATCTCATACTCTGGCAGATCCGGTTCGATCCGGTGTACGTCGGACACTTCAAGTGTAACCTGCGTACGATTCGGAACGGGTACCCCGCCATACACACGTGAGATGACATATTGTGAATGTGGCGTTTTCTGATCGATCGTGCATAGGTGGTTACGCAACTTGTACTGGAACAATGACGCGTTCAAGTCGGCGACGAATTTCGAGCACATCAAGGTCCATTATTACTGGTCCCAGACCAAGGTTCGCATCTCTTTCTTGACGGGTGGATCCCACTCACGCAGCACAGGTCAACCCGTCGCGCATTGTTTCTGCGGGGCCAATTCCCGATATCGAGCCGCTGTAGAGGTTGTATGATACAGATCGTGTACTTGTACAAAGACTGTCCCGGACAATTCTCGGTGTACATACAACAAGGGTCCAACGAGAAGCAATATGTAGTGAAACATAATCAAATGCTGAAAACGCCGATAAAAGTCGATAGGATGATCGTCAAGAACAGGCATATCAGAAGAGACGGAGGTGGGGTGGTGGTGCCTGCATCCACCACGTCCCGTCGTACAGGGGGACACTGCGAACCGAGTTGCGTCGCAGTGTTTCGGAAAGTAGATGAGGAAGTAGCTGTGGTTTCGGACGACGGAGATGGTGTGGCAAAACCGAGAATGACTGAGCTTTGGGATGGCGTGGGAGATGATGTTGGAGGTGGGGTGGTGGATGACGTAGAAGGTGTGGTGGTGGATGATGTAGAAAGTGGGGTGGTAGATGATGTAGAAGGTGTAGTGGTAGACGGCGTAAGGGAAGGTGAAGATGGAGATGGAGAAGACGAAGGCTGAGAAAGTCCAGAAACTGGTGAAGACGTTCCGTGAGAAGATGACGAAGAAGAAGTAGATATAGACGTGGAGGTGGACGGGGGGTCCGTGGATGTGGATGTAACAGAGGACGTCGATGTCACTGGGGGAGGGTCAGAAGAATACGTGGACGTGAGTGAAGTAGGCGACAATGCTGCAGACATCGAGGGAGGATCGCTAGGCGAGGAACTGCTCGAAGAATATCCAACAGAACTGTGTGAAGAGACAGAAGCGGACGATGTGGTGAAGTGATGGCGTGAACGAGAGTGCCGATGGGGGTGGCTAGTGTGGTTGAACGAATGTGATGTGGACGTTGGAGCAGGGGAGGTTAGTGTAGTAGAGTTCATCAAAGTAGTGGCGTTCGACGTTGATGTTGGAAATGATGGGAATGTAATTGTCGTGGCCGATTCCGTTGACGTCGCTGTAGAGGACGTCAACGGGGTGCTAGAACCAGAGGTAGAGGATAACGCTCTTCTCGCACGAGCGGCTCGTCCATTGCCAATTGTGCGACGAACCGTGCAACCAGAATGTGGGTTGGCGGAGTAATGCGATGGGACTGCTAAATCCTCCTGATACAAGGTAGAAGGTGTCTCTTTGGTATCCTCCATGCAGTCTTCGAACACTCCTGAGTCGTGGTTTCCGGAGACGTTCTCTGAGCACCCAAAGACGTCGTGGATCCACGGACATGCAGTTTCAGAAGGGTTACACGCCCTGAAGCAAAATCGTTCTTGTGACACGAAGCTCTGTCAGATCTTGTAAGACCACTATATGACAGATGGTGAGGTTTTTACCATCCACTCGTAGATTTGTTCGGGCTGACCATATGCACTCGTGAGGACAAGGCCTGGAACACGACTATCCTCCCCGTTCGCGCTGGCCACGCCGTCAGCAGGTGCATTGATGTTGGTCAAGTTTCCAATGCCTAGAGGTCCATTGAATAACGACCTACATGAGCGTTAGGACGACCTGCCTGTAATTTGAATGAACTCGGGAGTCTTCACAAAGTGTGCCCACGATATCGTTCCGTCTGGAATGAGGCGAGTTCCATGGGTACTCTAAAAAACCCTGTTGGTGACATGTATTACTCCACAAGTTCAACGCACCTTCGTACACCATGCGGTAAGGGTGTGCTGTAATATTATTGCATGGTAGGGTTCACTCCTGTGTGGCAACAATGGGTACGAACCTCTGTGTTCCTGGTAACTGAGAGATCTAGCTCTGGCCGTGAAGGAGCCCATAAGCAAAAGTCCTCCAGAGAGTTTACTAGCAGTGGGTCATGCACATATTCAGTCAGTATAAAATAGATGAAAGTGAAGCAGAACATACGGTATGCAACCTGACATGAACTAGCCCGACAGTCGTTGTACACAGACTGTTCCCGCTTGACATTGTGAGGGATACCACGTGCGTGGGTATGGCTTGGGCTGCCTGTCAGAATCAGGGCGGCCGACACGCTGGATATGAGGCTAGCGAAGACATATACACTAGCGCGAGACATTTTCTATAGCTATGGCGCCGGCGCCGCTGGGAAATGAGTGTTGAAAGGAGAAGAACGCGTTGCATCTTATAGCCACGCAGAGCCATGGAAGGGCACTAAACATAGTAAGCCGCCTGGTCCGCGTGCGCAGGCACGGCAGGACCACTTGTCCAATCCGGCAGGCGTGAACAGCGGCCAGATTGGTCAATCGGTGTTATCTGCAGGACGGCTTCCATGAGGTGTTCACAGCGAAGATTGAGGTAATGAAGATGACACGCCCACGGGATTGGAAGCTTGCCATGCCCGTTCAGCGTGTTCGGGTGGTTCGGTGGAATCAAAATGACTAGGTGTGCGAACACGTCAGTGAGGAGGTCGTGTCATCTCGACAAGTTTAACGAGACCTTCTTCATCCGCCAATCATTAATCAGAGCTTGGACGATGGAAGACTTGACGTCAAAGGTATCTGAACGCATGCTTGAGATGCGATACAAACTTTCCGCAAATGATCATTGACTCAGATCAGCGTTGGAAACGAAGAAGAACTTCTTCACTGGGTGAAACTAGTCTTTTGAGCACGAAGGTCTGGTTTGGGAGACTAGGGTGAAACGTCGGCGTTGGCATGCAAACTCGCCAGTCAGATCCAGTGCTCAGCGCTCATTAATCGCTTTCCACCAAAATCACTGGAATGCCACGTCGTCCCCCCAATGTAAGGTAGACGTCGTTTGACTTTGACCAACCTCCTAGTAGGAGGAACTACGTAACATGGCCCGGGACGGATCTCGACGTGGCCAATCAAAACCAATGTTTAGATGGTTTCGCTTAGACATGATACAGTTTATGGGGTAGCAGTGCAGTATTTGGTATGCAATTCAATCCAGGAATACTTAAACTTGTCCACCATTCCAGGCCCTTTCACCCGACCCATCATGAGCAGCCTTGTTCCCCTGGTGGGCAACAACCTCAAACTTGCGACTGCCCTGGCTGCTTTGCCTGCTGTCGTCGTTCTCACCCACCTCATTTCCTACTTGTTTGACCCATTTAAGCAGTGTCGCATTCCAGGTCCTTTCCTCGCCAAGTTCTCCGACATCTGGCTTGGTTGGACCGTCATTCAAGGTCACCGCTCAGAAGTCGTTCACAAACTACACCAGAAATATGGTACAGTGCCAGTGTTGCTCACGCAAGCGCTCGCCACTCATCTTCATTGTTCAGGAACCTTTGTGCGCTTGGCTCCTAACCATGTATCCATCGCAGACCCAGGCGCACTGCAGATTGTCTATGCCCATGGAAATGGTTCTCTCAAGTCTGAATTTTATGATGCCTTTGTATCCCTTCACCGAGGCTTGTTCAACACAAGAGACCGTGCCGACCACGCTCGTAAGAGAAAGATCGTCTCCCACATATTCTCACAAAAGAACGTGTTGGAGTTCGAGCCTATTGCTCGCCTCTACATTAGCCAACTCTTGAAGCAATGGGATCGACTCTGCGACGCAGCCGTCAAAGGCGAATCTGGTACGGAAGGGCTAGGCTGGTATGGAAAAGATGGTCGCCTCTGGTTGGATTGTCTACCATGTCCGTTTCAATAAACCCACTATGCTTGTCACGCTCACTATTCCTCAGGGTACAATTACCTCGCCTTTGACATCATTGGTATGCGATACTCCTTTGACAGGCTCTGAAGCAGTCTGTTGACCTCCTCTAGGTGATCTCGCGTTCGGATCTCCTTTCGGCATGGTCGTCAAGGCAAAGGACTCTGCTCCAGTTGCTGTGTCTCAACGCGACGCTATGAAATCCTACGGAACCGAGACACAATGCGAGGTCGTGGAGATCCCCGCAGTACAGATTCTCAATGACCGCGGCGACTTTTCTGCCTCTATGGGCGTTCTTCCCCCATCCTGGAGACCCTATGCTCGTCGTCTTCCTTGGTTCCGTCAAGGTAGCAAGGCCGTTCAAAACCTCGCCGGCTTGGCCGTTGCTGCCGTCTCAAAGCGTTTGACAACACCATCAGACCGTGTTGACCTCCTCAGTAAACTCCAGGAAGGGCGAGACGACGAAGGAAATCCCATGGGCACGGCCGAGTTGACTGCGGAAGCTCTAACTCAACTAATTGCCGGGTCTGACACCACCTCAAAGTAAGTGCATTTGAACAATGGGTGCATTCCTTCTCAAGTGCTTGTCTAGCTCGTCTTGCGCGATCACTTATTTCCTTGCTCGTTACCCCGAAGTACAAGCAAAACTTCAAAAGGAGCTTGACGAAGCGCTCAGCGCAGCAGATGATGACGTCGCTCATTATGAACAGGTCAAACGGCTTCCTTATTTGGACGCTTGCATCAATGAAGCTTTGCGGATTCACTCCACCTCTGCCATTGGTCTCCCTCGTATCGCCCCCGAAGGTGGTTTGACAATCGATGGCGTACACTTCCCTCAAGGTGCAATCCTCAGTGTGCCGACTTACACGATTCACAGAGACAAGGAGGTATGGGGCGATGACGTGGAAGTGTTCCGTCCAGAGAGATGGTTCGAGCGTGACCATGTAGCGATCCAGAAGACATTCAATCCATTCTCGTTTGGACCACGGTGAGCATTCTGTACCTTTGCTGCTGTCTGTTCACCGACAAGGATTGTGCCATCAGGGCCTGCGTAGGTCGTAACCTTGCGTCGATGGAGCTGATGGTTATTATTGCTTCGATTCTTCGGCGGTACCACTTTGTGCTCGTTGAACCCGACAAACTGGTGAGTAACAGTTGCTCAAGCCTCGGCTGAATTTCTCACGACCAATTGCGTCTGTTAGTATGATACTCGAGAAGGCTTCCTTCGCAAGCCAGTGGAGTGTCATGTAGGGATTAAGCGTAGGCAACTGTAAAGGGAGGAGTGTTCGAGTGTACGACCTTGTCCTTTATGCATGTTGTCTATCGTATCATAGCCGTGTTGTGTCGCTCTCACCTGCCTTGATGTTTCCCAAATGTGGCAACTACGTGGTAAGGCTATCCCGCGACTCTTGATGTCCTCCCACAAATATGCGATACTTGGTGGTTATCGGCAAGGATTGTGCGATTGTTGATACAAACGGCCGACTGTCGCACTCTGCGAACTGTGCTAGCCGAGCCATGCATCAAAACTATGACCCAGTCAAACATATTCCCTGATCCCAACAAGCACCCTCGCCTCTGCTTCCCCGACTACCAGCGACTCCGATGGTGGGAACAACGTCTCTGACCTCTTTTCCTCCAAGGGCTCTCCCGGCCGCATCGTAGGGTCCCTCGCCATCGGACTACTCGTCGCCGCCATCATCGGTACACTCTTGTGGAGATGGCTCTCGCGGTCACGCAACACCGAGGACCGACCAGTCACCCGCGAGACCCCGCTCGACACGACGCCCGCGCTGTGGGACGTCCGGGCCCACCCCAGCGCGCGCGCGGCGTTGAGATGGGAGGACATGGCAGTACGCTACTGATCGTCGGTTTCGTCGCGGGAGCTGATCTGGTGTGTGCAGCCCATTACAGCCAGCGTGGCGCAGCCGCCCCCCGCATCCGTCGCCGTAGATCCGGGTCGTACGACGCTGTACTGGACGCTGCGACGCTGGGTGACCGCTGTCAAGCGGTTTTATTTGCGTCCATCGCCACCCCCACCGCCCGAGGGGGAGAAGGATGCGCCGCCTGCGTCACCGTTGGACGAGAAAGAGTGGGGCGATGCGTCGTCAGTGCAGGTTTCGGTCATTATTGCGATGCCTGGGAGAGGAGGGGGCGTGAATCCTAGGATGGTGTTGAGGGAAATCGGGATCGGCACGGCGGAGGTGTCTTGGAGTGCGGGTGAATGAGGATCAGACTGGAAAAAGAGCAGATAACGAATTCGTGATCCTTGTAAAACTAGGCCCGTGATTGTTTCGCGGAAGCCATCTCGGCAAGTGGCGACCCATTTGGGGGATTACGATCAATGATAGCAACGGTTATGAAGGGACTGGGAGACATCATTCGTACCTTGGCTACGCTACTACGTTATCGTAGCTGTCTGCTCGGTCACCAGGGTTGGCGATGGCGATGACAGCACTGATAGTCGACTGCATTTAACCGATAGAATGGAAAGTTTTGTCACTTGGACGCGCCAATTTTCTAGACAGCGCCGTAATTTGGCATTCTCACCCGCTCCATTTCGTTTTGTTTTCTGGAACAAGTCCTTGTTCGCCTGGTTATTCCACTGGAATATCCCTTGACATGACAAGCATTGCCATGATCAATCTCTGGTTGTTGAACTGTCAAGTCAAATTTCGGTGAGCGAAATTGCCAACCCCTCTGACAAGTGGCAGACCTAGCTTCCTTCGGACTACTTGCATGTCCCGGGTATGCGGGTGGGATCCGTAGAGTCCTGGTATGTTTTGCTGGATGCCGTTGCTCTAGACCGCATCACTTTCTACCAGAAATCAAGTACATAGTACCGGTTCCTAGGGTCTTTAAAAAAGCTTTTTCCTTCAAAGGAAAGGGTCGGCTGACGCAACTATGCGGTACATACCCTTGAAAGGGTATCGGAAAGAGCCTATCCTGTGGTTCGTCCCGCATTGAACGGACACTCGACGGAGGCGTCATTCGCACCGGGATCCGACTTGCCGATAGTACCTGGGCCTCCGCTCGACTATCTCTATCGGCTGTCTCGGAACCGCGATCCCATGAGTCGGACCTTGTCCACAGATGAGACGACAGCTCGATTCAACGGCGGCGGGACTGCCATTTCACGTGTTATGGCGTATCTCCAGCCGGATTTCCCGAACAATGAACATGCAACGTGCCCGCCAGGTATTGACCGATTGTGTTGCTCCGCCGTTCCCACCAAGTTGCGTGTGGTGGTGGTGGTGCCCTATGAGACCCTTGATTAGTTCTCATTCCGGAATGACCCGATTAACACGTGTTGGTTGGCGCTGACAGGAGGCGGACGGCGCGTACCAGCGGTTTCTTTTCTAGAACGCCGGGCAGGAGCTTGCGTCATCGCACCGAGTGTGGACACAACGACATTGATACATTCGCACTGGTAAACTGAATACAAATCCATGAATGATGTAGACTCTGAAATAAGTAAGACTGAATGCAGACGGATGCCAAATAAATAAGTGGTACGCATGAAGGCTGTAGCTAAGAATTTCTGATCAGCGGCCAAAGAAGCTGTACCCTGTACGATATGCGGTCCTGGTAACAATATCCATAAGTAATGAGATCTAATCGTTGGTACGCACGATCAGTGATGCAATCACGTTCGTGGTTGAGCTCTAATGAGGGGGAGGGGGGGAAGTAATGCTGCGGATGATGTGGAGTACAAGGGCGAGGTTCTCGGGGACAGCCCATCCCTCCAAACGACTCTAGGCACGGCCGCGAGCCCTGGACAACGTCAGCACGACTTCCCATCGGTTATCCCGAAGCAGGAGTGAGGACAAGCCCGCAAACACAGTGGTGCGCAGCAGGCAGTCTATACGACGTATACCGCCGTAACGCGTACGGTCAAAGTCGCGGGACGCTTCGCACCGTGCGTAGAACGTAGCTTCGATGCGAGCGCGGTTTGTGGGCGACATGTATTCCCATTCGTGCTGGGTGACGGGTACGTGTAAGCCTTTGTGTATCGCCTTGAGGATATCCTCGACCGTCACTCCGTTTGGGTTGTGGGCTACGATAAACCAATCCTCCAAGAGGAGGTCGGAGATTACGCGTATGGTCGTGATAACACCCGGCTGTATGGCCAGCTGAGTCAGATGTTGGGCTGAAGCAACGTGGCCGGCTACGCGAGCACAATGGAGGGGTGGGTAACGGATGTCCCAGTCAATGAGGACGGGGCGGAAGCGCGTCGTCCCAGTGGGCGACGCAATAAGAAGAGTGTTCATTCTCACTGGTTGCGGTTGCATGGTTGCGGCGGGTGCAGCGTAGAGTGGGGGTGAAATTTGAGTGGGTATCCCGTCAGCACCGAGTCTTTATGCAACGGGATAGCGTCATCTGACCAAGCGAATGTTATTGGGACCCGTTGATGGGAGCAGCACTTGCCTTTGGGAGTAGTACCCCCTAGCCAAGTAGCATCCCGACATATGAAGTCGGAGCTTCCTAATGGGGAGCCCGCCATCGAATATACAAACCTTGCGCGATCACCCCTAGTAGGAAGGACATGAGGTACCTACAAGAGACACGTCGCGTAAGCAGGCCGACTTGCTGTAAATTCCGCATCAGAGGCGCCTTGTGTGAAATCGATCAGCGCTCAGCCTCAAGCCACCACAGTATTATAAGGCGATAACGGGAATGAAAACCGAAGGGTTGACAGAACCTAAGTGTCGGTCGCGAAATTCGCATGGATCTAGTACTGCATGGGCATGGTTGAAATTGAAAGGATGGCAGCGGCGGGACTCGAGGCGGTGCTGAAGTTCACAGGAGCAAAAGTTGAATATGTCGAAAACACATGGGTTTCAATATCAATACCCACCAGCCAAGTTGCTCAATGAACCAGAGTTCCTGTGGGGTGGAGGATGGCTCACGATAGTGACCGTGGGTTTCGTTGTGTGGATGCCCGGAGATGAACGTGTCGACAAAATTCCCAATTTACCGCCAAAACCGTGGCCCGTTGTCCCTTGATTACTAGTACAGATCGACATAAACCAGCAGTATGGCTCGTGCCCAAGTGTAGCATAATGCATACCAAAAAGGCGAAAAAATTAAAGAGAATGAACACAATCATTATCCTGAAGTGGGCGGGTAACGAAAACCGAACACATGCTAGAATACACAGGTAAAACATTGGCCCTATGTTGGACCGGGGTCGTGATAAACGATATTTGTCGTTGCAAAAACCATTTCGTGAAACATTTGCTCTCGCTTTGCTAGCGGAGTGCGAGGCATGCATATCAGTAATGAAATCTGGGTATCTGATTCATGCGTGGGTTCGACTTGAGGGGTGTCGGTATCGCTGGATGCCTCAGGCATCGGTTGCCGGAACAGATATGTGATTTCAGGCGGCAGACAATCTAGTAATCGATGTCTCCAAAACGATATAGTTCGAGCTGTTTGTGTAGCCCGAGGAGGACTCGCGGGGTGATTGTGTCTCTGAACTGCCAGTGGCTGCAGAAAGATTAATTAAATTGGGGGATTGAAGCCACGCCAGAGATATTGCCTCACTTTGAAATCCACCCATGGAGGCACCTGCGTGTCAGGCACGGCCCAGATATCCCACAATGTGGGTTGAGGAAACCGTTGCGGATGTAGAGGTGGGTTCATTGTCAACATGGCATCTATAGCGCGACGTCGCACGACGAGACGATTCCAGATGATGGCAACTGTCATGAAGACTGCAAAGACTGACAGGGCACTGACAAGGAACCCAAAGAGCAGGGAGGACGTGTTGCTAACAGGCCCGCTCGGTGTATCCGTCGGCGGTGGTGGGGGCGTTGATGTCGACAGAGGGCCTGGGGGCTGGGCGGACATGGTCGTCAACGCCTGAGCGTTCTCAGGCAGAGATGACTCGGGACATGTTGATCAGTTTTACGTCTATTCCGGTTGTTAGTTTAGCAGGGATATAATTTCCATAAAAGGTAATTAACCCCAATGGGGGTGGCGGTGTTTCACACCAGTCAATTACAAATCCCAAGGGACGCATTCCATATCACCATCCGCTATCTGTCCAGACGCTGTCAGGACACGACTGCGCAGATAAATCGCCCGAGACGCACCGTTGTTGTTCCCCCTTCTCGTTCTCCTTACATCCTCCATAAGACCCACCGTGTGTCTATCCAGCATCTCAACATACGGCCTTAAACTCGTCTTCTCCCAGTCGGCACCTTCTCCAGCGGCATCCAGTTCCCGGAGCAACTGAGCAACTGTTGGAACACCACGCGGATCAAACCGGTCGATATCTGCTGGATCCACAGGCACACACACACGCCCCGTTTTAGGATGTACACAGAAAGGTGCCTTGAGCAAGTGGTTTCGGTGCTTGGAGACCTCCGCGTCTAATCGGGGGTAAGTGTATTGCAGAATGATGTCTTCGAGAGCAAACTTGAGACGTAGTTTCTAACCAGCGTCTCGTGAGACGGAGGAAAGGAAGAAAGCTTGACTCCACTCACATCCTTGTGTTTTTCGACAAGTTGCATAAGGTCGTTCCACTTTTGTGCAGAAGCCCTCTCAGGGTCTTTCGACCATTGCCCGCGAAGTGTCTCAACAACTCCTCGGTCTGGAATTAGTTGGAGCAGCGTGTCCCAACCCTCCTCATGGCCGAAACAGTCTTGATCGTCCAGGACCAGTGGGCTGAACAACATACGGAGGGTATCCAGAGCCTCCACCAGCGATGGAGGGAGTTGTTTGTTACCAATGCGAACATTCACCTTCTTCACCATCTCTTTGCCACCCTCGATCACCGTCAAGTTACTGACGAGTGCTCTTCGTTGGTCATCTGTGAGATCCATAGCCTGTGTGTCACTTATCCACAAATGTATTCCTCTTCGACCAGAATACACCCATAGAAGATGACGGAAGCCAAATTGCTGGACAAGGGAGTCATGTAGGACTTTGACTGCGGCTGCGATGAAACCCCAACAACGAGCACATATATCTGCAGCGGAGCAACATGTGCGAACCCCATCATAATCGGTCATGTCAATATCAAACACGAGTTCGCGTTTCTGCGGGGTGAAAGTAGCAGAACGAACGGTTTTCTTGTCGCGTGGCTAAGACTCGATCATTAGTTGCGGATTTCCCAACGGTCAAAGAGAACACGCACTCTGGCAGAGTAGACTGGACCGATCTCGAAGCGAGTGGGGTTAAGTGCCAGGACCTGCTTTTTGAGATCCTCTGCGGTATTAAAGGAGTGGTATCGAAGATACACGTCACCCTGAAGGGTGAACGCAAACTCGCGATGGGTGAAGAGCTTGGTTGGGACATGTTCGTGATTTAGCCAGGTAAAGATTGACTTGAATGGATAAAGCATCCTGTAGAACTGTAGCATAACCTCTGGCGAGGTGTTGGCATCATCAATGGTGGAGGACATGATCAAACCAGCGTCGCGTACGTGACGAATATACGCGTGACAATAACAGTCACGTCTCTGATTGATGCATCATGCTGGGACAAGTCTTCACGACTATCGTACCTACCACATACTAGTCCGCAGATGGCATGCAAAAGAAATTGAATTGTACCTCTCGTCCGTAGAGACTGAAACGTACTGACTCCTTGCCACTTTAGCGCAGCTGCCCCCCGAGGGTCTTCTTTCTCCCGGCTTCTCTCGGAGCATCCACCTGCAGCACGCTTTGTTGCAACTGTACTCCAAGACGACCGACATTGACAAATACATCTTCCTCTCCCAACTGAAAGATGTCGATGTGGATACATTTTACAGACTTTGTTTGGCCAACATGAGTGTGCGTAACAGAGTGAATGACGTTTCTTCACGCCGATAACTCTCTTAGGAAATCACGCCAATCATCTACACCCCCACCGTCGGAGATGCCTACTTGCAATACTCGCAGAATTTCCGGCATCCTGAAGGCCTTGTGCGTACTAGCCTGTCCACCATGCAGCTATCTTTCTCCTGAGCATGTAATAGTTCATCTTCATCAGAGATAGGGGCAAAATTGGAACTATCCACAATTGGTCAGCAATAAATGAGGCACGTATCAGTGTTGTAACAGATGGAAAGTCTATTCCAGCACGTTTAAACGCAATGGGACTGAAGGAACCCATTAGGTTCTCGCATCCTTGGTCTGGGTGACCTTGGAGTGAATGGATGCCCATCGCGACTGAAAAACTCTCGCTCTATGTTGCTGGGGCCGGGTAATCATTCTCTGAAATCATTTATGGCATTTCTTATGCTGATATAAGAACTTAGTATTCACCCTTCCTCCACGCTTCCGATCACCCTCGATCTTGGGACTAACAACCAAAGCTTGCTAGACGATCCCCTATATTTGGGTCTTCGCCAAAAGCGTGCTTCGGGGGCTCAGTATGACGAGTTCATGGAAGAATTCATGACCGAAATATCTCGTATATGCCCCAGACTCCTGGTCCAATTCGAGGTCGGTATCACGGATTATCCTGGTTTGGTGAGATTAATGTCGGATATCGCAGGATTTCTCCACAGACCATGCCTTTTCTTTCCTCTCTCGTTTCAGGCATCGCTTCCGCCTATTCAATGATGACATTCAAGGCACTGGTGCAGTTGTATTGGCGGGGCTTCTCTCAGCCGCGCGTCTTTCCCCTCTCCAGCCTCAGGAACATCGCATTCTGTTATTTGGCGCCGGTTCCGCTGGTATTGGAGTTGCGACGCAGCTGCTTAGCTTCTTTACTCTTAGTGGCATGAACAAGGAAGAAGCTCGTAGCCACATCTGGCTTGTCGACTCCGAGGGCCTCATTTACGGCGGCCGTGACCATGACACAGAACATGACAAAGGTGCATCATCACTCCTAGCTTTTCCAGCATGTCCGATTTACACTCATGACATCAGCTTTTTCCAGAAAGGACTACTCAGGTCCACCCATGACAGACTTGGTCGACATCATCCGTTACGTGAAGCCCACGGTGCTCCTGGGCCTCTCCACCGTCAAAGACGCCTTCTCCGAAGCCGTCATTCATCAAATGGCCTCGCAGACTCCTCGACCGATCATCTTCCCTCTCTCGAATCCCGTACAACATTCGGAATGCACTTTCTCCGAGGCTCTCCAAGCCAGCGACGGCAGTGTCCTATTCGCTTCCGGCTCACCGTTCCATACGGAATATTTTGGTGGGAGCCTGGTCAGGGAAACAATATGTACATCTTTCCGGGTACGTCATCGTTGCCACTTTTCATGCGCGTGTTGCATTGACGGCTGCGCAAACGGACAGGTCTTGGGCTGGGTTCGATCCGCTGTCGCGCGTCGTCTGTGACGGACAACATGGTTGGGCTCGTACAGTCGCTCTCTTTGGAAGAGCGCGCATTGGAGCTCATTTACCATCGCATCGCGATATCAGTGCGCACATTGAAATTCGTGTCGTTCGCGCTGCGCAAGCAGCGGTTACTGTTGCCATTCCCTAGGTCAGTTCCGTGATCTCATGTCCACTTTTTTTTATCTAGGGCGTCGATCATTCATCGGGCCTTGGGAAACTAACAGACGAACAACTGCTCGCGTTCGTTCAAGAGAGGATGTGGAACCCTTTGTGAAAGCGTATGTTTTATTTTGTGAATTCCTCCATGATTTTTCTGTGTTGTCTAAGCTACCCAGTTCTGCAATGTGGTATGCACAATGTAATATACAGTCGTGAATTAGTGACGATTGGCTCTCTAGGCGTCTGCCAACCTCTTAAGGACAGAAAACTCTTCACGACCTGTTGCCTTGCACAACGAATAGAAGCGAGAGTTGGAGTCTGCCAAGAGGGTCGCTGGGCGATCAAACTCTACGATACGCCCTTCGTCGAGGAGCATCACCTACGCACGTCGGTCAGTTGCGAGGAAAATTCTGCACGCAGAGCGCTTACGCGATCATAATCAATGACAGTGCGAAGTCGGTGTGCGATCGTGAGTATTGTGCTAGAGGCAAATTCGCTGGCGTCGAGCTGCTGAGCCGCCATCGAGTTGAAAGAACAATGTGAACTCACTGTCGGATGGTTTTGCTGATCAGCTCGTCGGTCGCGTAATCAACGCTTGCAGTAGCCTGGAAAAACGGGCATATCAGACCTCAATATCCTCTTGCGCGAACTACACTGACCTCGTCCATCACCAATACCCTGGAACGTTTTAGGATCGCTCTTGCCATGCAAAGAAGTTGCTTTTCGCTGTGTTTGCCAACATGAGCTACGGTGTTGGAATTTCGGCACCACCAGTGGGTACGTACCCAGTGGAGAAGTTATCACCGCCTTCGGAGACAGGCGAATCGAGGTCCCGGAAAACGTTGGCATTGATTGTATCTGGTGCCTCTTCGGGAGCGTCTTCAGAAGGGATCAAATGCACACGCCGCAGGGCTGCAAACTGTGAGAGACATTTAGGCTACCGTGAAAAAAAGAGTATAATGCTACCCACAATGTCCGCATCCTCGTACTCGTCAAAGACGTCCAAAGTAGAGCGCAATGTTCCACTCAAAATCGTAGGATCCTCTGCACAAAGGGTCGATTATGGATGAGTTTTTAAAATGTGAGTGTACTCACGAGGAATAATGGTGATTTTGCTCCGCAAGTCGGTCAAACCAATCTTTGAAATGTCGACGCCATCAACGACAATTTTTCCTTCCGTCGCCTCCACGAATCGGAAAAAGGAAAGCGCAAGAGTGCTCTTCCCAGAACCGGTCCGGCCAAGTATACCAACCTACGTTCTACGTCAGCGAAAAGGACGCCAGACTGTCGTCAAAAATGTTACCTTTTCACCAGGCTGTATCTCAAAGTTCAGATGATGAAGTACGTTGGGAAGCTCAGGCTAGAATGGTACTTTGTGATTGTTATCTGACAAAGAGCGATGAACGCACTGCATATTTAATGACCAAGTCCTCGCATTGGATGTGACCCGTTTCTGGCCAAGATTCTTCGGGGCGGGGCTCCACGAACTCGGGCGATTCACGTTTGAGTTCAGAATATTCCTTGACACGTTCAAGAGCAACCTGGTCTGATGTTAGTATATGTCATCAAGATAACGACCTGAGACGCTGACCATGGATTGCTCAAGCGCGACGAAACGTCGCACCAGGAACAAGAGCTGCAGTGAATGACATGATCAACCATACATACAGTCTTAGAGATTTGACGCACGTTATGGGTTATGCTGGCAGAAAAAGACAAGGCAAACCCAGCCAAAGCTGCAGATATGCTTGGATAATACACTGCAATCCCACCAGTCAAGCCGATGACAAGACTTGAGATCAAGTTGAATCGCATTGAAAGCCAGCGATTTACTTGAAATATGTCAGCAAGACGGTCATTTTCTGGGCACATTAGTACCCACCTCCCCACATCCAGTAGTAAGGGTTTGCATTCTGTGGGTAGAATAACATCAGTCGAGGTCGAATGCAGTCATGGGTCACTCACTGTATCAACACAGCGGATCATGTCGCGCAAGAACTTCGACGATGCACCAAAGGCACGCAAGATCGCGACGCCGGCAATCGTCTCACCATAAATCGAGTACAGTGGTGACCGGGTCACCGAATCTTCGATTTACCAGATTAGACGTCAGAATAAAATAAAATTATGAAGTTCCTACCAAGACGTCTCATGTCTCGCGCTGTCTGGCCATACACCTTGGCCACTGGAACGCTGTTAGTGTGGATGGTCATGGGATAGTGGGATTCCTCACCATTATAGTAGAGATAACTGAGGACCAAAGCCGCGATGACGAAAGGGATGCCACCGATGACGCTAATTGTGATGATGATGGTTAACGCTGCCAAACCATAGACGATGCTGCGACCAAAGTTGTCAGCCATAGAACTGTCGATTCCTAGACACAAGTCAGTCAGAAAAGCATATTAGAATGTGGGAGACAGTAGTACCCTCGAAATCTTTGCCAAATCGGTTCAGAAGGCGGCCGCGGGACACAGTATCATGAAAGCGAATGTTTGCGAACAGGACAGTTTCCAGCAACCCTGTCGTCGCATGAGCAAAAAGTGAGATTAGAGGATATACCACCCTCACTCTTGTAAAGAATGGTGGATGCATTGATAGAACCAGTGTCTGCGCAACTTACTTAGCATTAGAACATTGGAAACGATAAACATGACTCACAAAGAATATAGAATCGGAACACATTCAAGAAAAGCCCTAGGAAGACATATTCATCGATTCGAGACTCATACATCCGCCTACTTACCAATGATTGTGACCTATAACTTGCATCAGAATATATACATTAGCATGAACTGTAACCATCATACCGCAGCATAGATAGCAATGTAATACACTGGCCCATTGCGCTCAGCTTCATCGGGATCGGCACCAGACCACGTTCTAATGAAGACATCAGCATCACAAAGCCACCTTGAGCCGGGTTCAAAGCCTACGTCAACCACCAATTCTCTATAACTGGACTCAATGTTCCGAGCAGCAGGGAAAAGCCAAAGATGATCCAAAACTTGTACCCTCCGCAGGCTTTGATGTACGTCTTCCAAATATCCCGACCGATATGGCCGACCGCACGTTTCTCTTCTTCAATCAGCTTACGCGGGGATTTCTTCTTCTCCGGTTCTGGCTTGATCTCTTCATTCGTTAAAGCAGTAGAACTCGTCTCGGACGCCGGTTCTTTCTCAGCCGAGGATGTGGCTTCCGTTGCTCCAAGCTGGATTTCCACCTCATCAACGGTAGGAGCTGGTACATCCTTTCCATCGACGTCGGCGGTGGGGGCATGCACCAGAGTCCCCATGACAGGCGAAGTAATGAAAGAGTCGCGGTCGCCCTGGAATGTTACACGTCCATTGTCAAGAACAACGACATAGCTGGCGCCAGGGGCACATAGCTGCACATGATGGGAAACCAAGAGGACCGTTCGTCCGCGTACTAGCTCCCCCTTCAAGCATTCGTTGTAGAGGTGATAAGCTGTATGGGCATCAACCGCAGACAGGACATCGTCGAGAAGAAGGATGGATGCCCGAGAGTATACTGCACGAGCCAGTGAAACTAAAAAGATAACGTCAACATCAAGTACAATGTGTTATGACAAGGGTTTCACCTCGAGCCTTTTGACCTCCGGACAAGTTAACCTTTAACAATACCTATATGAGAGTGCCATACGTGATGATAAAAAAACGATCATACACCCCGTTCGCCAATTTCGGACTCATCTCCGTCTTCAAGAATCAGAAGATCGCTTTCAAGTGCACATGCTTTGAGAGTCTTCTGATACCGCTCTTCATCATATGGAAGATTGAAAAGTATATTGTCTGGTGATAAATTAGGATCGAGCCTGTCCAGATGCAATGCATCAAGTTACCTTTGATGGAGGCGTTCCGCAGCCATGCGGTCTAAGAATGTTATATCAAAATCAATGCTACGGCATGCGACAAGTGACATAACTGACTTGGGGGACATACGCACAGACACCTTTGACGACCCAGTCTTCAGGAGAGGCTGCTTTCTCAGAGAAGGCTGCAAGAACATCAGGCGGAGACCTAGGGCATGCGATTTGACCAGCTAGCAGATCCGCTTCGCCGAGAAGCGCTGAAGGAACGACAGATTAAAGACACTTGAGACTAGTTTTGCAATGACACTTACCCAATAATAACAGAGTCTTTCCACTTCCAAGCTTTCCACATACCAACGACAACTCGCCTTCGGGGAAAGACAAAGCAAGATCAAGAAGTACGAATTTACCCCTGGGAGTGCTAGCAGCGGAAGGTGTAGCGCTGCCACTCTGGTGAATGCGGTCCTGGGGCCAAGTAATAGTCGCATTTTGGAGTGCGATTTGATGGGACTGCAAGTCCAAGGGAGGTACAGGGTTGACCTCCGCACCATGTAGATACTTTTCGATACGGCGGAGGGAGACGAAGCCCTAAACAAATTGTTAATCAGTTGAACGGGCATGGGACTTGTGTTTTCTCACTTGAAGCATGTTAATAAACGTTTCGGGAAGGGCATTCAATGCAAACTTCATCTCGTTGAAGACTGGATCAAATATCAGAATACTTTGCAGAAATGTTGGAACCGTTACCCACCAAGGATCTAATATCGGTGCCAATGAGTCAGTCTGTGGCTATGTAAACAAGTTGACTTACAGCAGTGAATGCGATCGAAGGAGTTAACGTTTGCCCACGAATAACTGCAAAATGCCAGAATGAAACGATAGTGACCAGGATCGGTGAGCCATCCCTGCAACATACCCATCAGGTCTGGCTTTGAAACAAAAGGAGGATAATACCATAACACATTGAACAACAATTCGATCATGTAACTCAATTTTTGATATTTCAGCTCTCGTTCTCGGACTTTCAAAACCCTTTTCTCGAAACTGCGCTCCCAGGCCATGAACTAGTGGGAACATCAGTTATACGTGCCATGGTAAGTCAAAGTTGTGTCACCTTGAGCATACGGATAGCGCCCAAAATCTGAGATTCCGACATTTTAGAAGAAACAGCCTGGCTTCTAACAATACCACTTACTTCGTTCATTAAAGACACACGCTCGTCGCGTGTTTTCATCAAGTTCTCTTGGGCATTGACAACGACCTTGCCTCCGAAGTGGTTCAGAGGTAAGAACAAACAGATCACAGCTAGCCCGACGAAACACGACACGCCGAGTAAGTTGTAAAGGAACCAGGTGCCAACGACAATTTCAATTGGTGAATCTATGCGGCTATGTGAGCAACAACACAAGCATCCGGCAATAAGAGAAAGTCCGTACCAACGAGCGTAAACATATGCCACGAAAAGTCACTGACACGATCGACGTCCGTCGTCATAAGCGTCATGATTTGTGCCTTGCTCGAAAAGTCATCCTCATCGTTCTTGCTATCCCCGCTTTTATCGTTATCCTTTGACGAGTCTGCAGCCCCAGGGGACGATGCAATGTCCTTGCGCACAAGAGTTTTGCCGAATAGGGTTGTATTCAATTGGATCCTAATGCGAACTTGGACGGTAGTCGTAGCGATAGACCAAAGCTGGCCAGTAACTTGTCATTAGTGTCAGTTGTCAATGTAGCATCGTTAAACCCATAAATGTGTCTCACGAATGTCCACGAAAGCAGTTGAAAATACCATGCCCGCAAGATAGAACCAACCCCAGCTGCGATCCTCTCGGTTGGGGTCTGACTCTAGATATAAAATCACTTGTCTGAGAAAGAGTGGTGGTGTGTAGAACAGAGCAGCGGAGACGGCCGCCAATAAAACCAGTGCTGTAAGGGGTAATATGTTGACTCTCAGAAGCCTATATGCAAGCTCCCAGCCGGATCCTACACGGGGGCGCCACCAGCGAAGACTCCATTTGACGGTACGAATGGTACGTCGCATCGAAGCATATAAGTGTGTTCCACGCATGTCGGCCGGGACGACTGGTAGGTCACCAATCTCAAGAGACTCCGAAGTATAACCAAGCATGATCACCTTGGTGGTATAATTAAACAGCAGATAGCTCCAGACAGAGGCGCCAACGACACCGCAAACGTTGTTTTCGTCACGGTTCGTTACAGCTTTGAGAGTCTTGTCGGAGTAGAGGGTCTCGGAGGGGTAATGCAAAGGCGGACCCGTGGGGACGGCGAACACGATAAAAGTAGCAATAAAATAGAGGACAAGAACAGTATGCCAAATTCCATCCAACCCAGAGTAACCCTGGGGCATGGACAGACTGATGGGGCGAGAGGTAGGCAAGATGGCGGCAGTAAAGAGGAGCGTGGTGGGCACAAAAGTCAATACCGCAAGATGAATTATGGACTCGGAATGAGGTTCGACTGCATTCTGGTAGACGGAGCGAAGGGCGAGTGCACTCAGGTAAAACGAATACGCGGCGTGGAGAGCATAAGTCAAGTTGATGTTGCCTTCTCCGGCGGAAAAGGTCCAACCTAGACAAATAGACTGGAGAACGAGGATGGCCGCAAGGAGCACGGAAACTAAGAGTTTCCAAAGGCGAACCTATGGTACGAGAATGGCGATAAGTATTAGGGACGAGAGGTCCAGTTGATAGGTGTCTACCTTGTACCAGAAAGCTCCCTCATTGATTGGGTAGCCATCCACGAGATCCTCTGGACGCGTGACGTCGAAAGGATCGTGAAACAGAGACTCGTATTGCTCGCCAGAGGTTTGAAGTTGAACTTTCGGCTGTTGGGGACTGGAAAGATACAAGACAAGAATGCTCCCGAGACCAGTAGCCGCGAGAATAGCAGCGACGGGCAGCTGGTACTGAACCATGCGAGAACGAACAGAGCAAGCTTGTACAGTAACTCGTCCGGAAAATATACGCGACTCGATGTCAGCAATGACTGGACCCCGGAACCGATTGCGGCAGTTGGCCGGAAACTGAATGTGCATATGGGGAAAACAATGTAATAAGTAAGGCTTGAAACATGGTAGTCTGGTAGTAGTTGTTTCAATCTGAGCTAGCTCGAATGGCTCCAGATGCGAATTCAGTAGTCAAGTGCCCAAACCCAGAAAATTTATGATGAAGAGTAAGTCAAGCTGATATACAACATGGATAAAAGGGAATACTATCGTGCCCAAGAGCTGTGCTGCGTCCGATATGTTGGGGCACACTGTTGAACCGTTATGACACGATAAAAAGGAAACTTTGGTTCTCTTCATTGCTCAGAAATTTTTCATGTTCCGGCCGCGAGCATCAGTCTTGCGAATTGAACTTGAGGATCGCCTTTCTGACCCCTGTTCATTTCGCTGGTCAACAATTAACCAGATTCTCGACATCTGAACATCTCGATGACTCATTCCAGCTCAGCACTGAGGGTACGTTAACCATACAGCTTGTGGGTTATAGTTTGATTCCCGGATGACTGGTGATGAGTAGCAATATTGAGTCAGAGACGAAGACATAGCCTCGTACCAGGACAAAATCTCGATGTGGAGTGCACGGAACCCCAACTGGCCTCTTGACAGGTCAAGGGACATGGCAAGGTTCCGTATAGTCTACAAAATGATGGCAGTCACACGAGGATAGACGCAGAGCGCCCTCGTCCACAAAAAGTCACGAGTTTTGTTCCGTGTCAGCGCCACTGCCCGCCATCGATCTTTAGGAATTGGAAGGTGTGTTGCACTTACTATACTAAGAATTGGTCTGTTGACGTGAGACCAAGACGGTGTCTGTCGCTCGGAGCGTCACGCTCAACATGCTCTGTACCGTACATGAAATCCGTGCGCTCCGGCTACCGGCCCGGGTGGTCGCAAGACGGCCCGTCAACTCGATGTCACTTACTTCACATGTTTCATCTAGTCTAGTAAGTTGTGAACTGTATGAGCATATATCATATTCATCGGTATGCAAGGAGCCTCTCCGTTGAGCGGAAATTGGCCGCAGCTGGGTTGCTGGGTTACACTAGCTTACGCCAATGCGTGTGGGGATTGTGTAAAGACATACACGATGACCTCTGATTTCCAAATTCCCCTCAGATTCAGAGATGTCCCCCCGCGTTAGGGTCACAGGAACTGACCTAATCCGATGAATCTGAAATAAGGGAGGTACCAACCGGATGATCCCGAATTCCGGGCAAAGACGAACAGTCAGTCGGATGCCCGGTGACTGGTTCTCCGATGACACCACCTGTGTTGATTCTCAAGGAACATTCTGGTCAGGCATTGACTAAGTGGGACAGAGCCCGCTCTACTGCCCCGGTACGTTCCAGGGATCCCTGGCCCAAGGGAACGAGAAGTCATTTCCGTGTGATGGAGGCGTAACCTTGAACAATCTCGTCGTCTTCCGTGGACGGGCAGTGTTGCATCGATAAGGCTGACGCTCATATCGTGCAACGTGTATCAGTTTGTGTAGCGGGATGAAAGTTTGTAGGTTGCTGGACCATACCTTCCAATCCGGTGCAGCGACCGGGCAATCGGCTTTCCCCGATAACAATAAACCTTCTGGTATTTCCAAACGGGTGTGAGTGATACAAACGATTAGCGCGCTAGGATGGCGTACTTATCTACCCCATTGTCGTGTCATTACATACATCAAGTGCATGCGAACCAGAATTGGTATCCGAGGCTCTGCGTCGCCTCGAATTCTCTGACGGTCTAGGCGAGCCAGGCTGCCAGAGTGACACATCG
The DNA here is from genome assembly GCA_038093375.1 of Xerocomus brunneocitrinus. Classification (NCBI taxonomy): domain Eukaryota; kingdom Fungi; phylum Basidiomycota; class Agaricomycetes; order Boletales; family Boletaceae; genus Xerocomus; species Xerocomus brunneocitrinus. The sequence continues at coordinate 48,472 of JBBPSB010000055.1, read as the reverse complement.
GATAACATGCGACTGCTGTCAAAAACAGTGCACACCATCTAGTGGCTATCTAAGTGCCCTTCAATCTTCGCAGATTTCTGATACGGTGCAAACGAGCGTTCAATCAACTCTAGGCCCAATTCAATGTCATTACTACTGATCAATATCATCCCCGCGCATCTTGGGAATTCGGGCGCGGTCATTAACTCCCCTCAAAACAGGCGGTCGAGACGTCAACTGATGGGGTTTTTTGAATACCGCGATTCAGCAGCGTAACCTTCTCAGCGCGTGACAGCTTTCCACGCCCCCCAAGCACTGAGACATGTAGAACCCTATATGCCTGCCAAGACTTGAGTACTTTTGCACAATCGGTGAGCCTATCGATCCGGGACACATGATACTGCTCTCTCTTCAGGTGATGAGGTCATCCTAAACACGTGGTTTTAAATGAACAACCCAATGGCAATATTGCTGGGTTAAAGGGTCCCCGACATCAATTACCACCATATTCGGCTCAAAAAACACGTTACTTCCCAACTTGTACCAGCGATTACCAACTTACAATAGTCCCTTGCTTGCTGGACACCACGGTTCAACCGAATTATCGTTATCGATGCAACCATAATTAACGCGATTTCACAGGGAAACATTAAGTAGGTGATATATAGCCAAACCTACTCGAAATGGTACAGTCACGTTGATGGAGGGCTTATCAAGAACGTTTGTTTAGGTGCTCTCGAGCCGAGCATGTTACTAAGGCCGCATTCAAAACTCGCATCCCATGTGATGCTTTATGCCCATTAGCATGCTATACGCCTCAGAGGGATCGGATCAACCCGGTCCACGCCAGAACATGCATGACGGCTGGCAGCTTTCATTGTTTGCATAAATTAAAATTGCATCAGTCAAATCTTATACCCTTGCCACTCGCGGGCCGGTGCGTTTATTGATTTCCCTGACAACACGCTCCGCCTTGGCCAACCTTGAAGCGAGGGTTGCAACGAGCCACGCACAGTGCATGCAGGATGGTATATCCTGTTTTCACCGGTACGTGACCAGCACTGCCCGATTAAGATTAATTAGGTTCTACACCAGGCAAGCATATGGCACCCGAGAAACGGTTAACACCGTTTCAGCACTTTTTGCGCATTGAAAGGTCGTCGCTGTCTAACACGGGGATTTGGGATGCGTGCATCCAAAGTGTCGAGCTTTTTAGGTAACTGCTTCACCAAGTCTATGCATCTTGATGAAACTGGAACTTCGCTCGGTGTGGGTTGCGCATGGGTAATTGCCAGTTTACACCTGAGACTCACACAGAAGGCGCGTGCCGTGTCAAAAAGATCAGGTGAACGCTCCAAATCAACTACACCACTGGTAAGTACTTGCCTTCTTGGAACGAATCTTTGAGAAGGCTTGTGATGATCGAGTCGTTGTGAGGGTCAGACCGCAGCCACTTAACCGATATGCCAAAAGGCTGTGATACCGAGTGATCACCACTCAGTATCCCGGACGGTACATATCAGGTAAGCCAACATGCTTACGGTCGTCGGATAAACCAGACACAATCAATTGCAACATTGCCGATGGATTATCCCCCTATTTAGTCGATATGGATTCTTCGCGGCTCCACATAATTAAGAGGAGGTATGTCAAGGAACATATCAAAGAGGTCATGTTTATCAAGTATCGACAGTCCTTTGCGAGAAAGACACTGATTGTAATTTCAATGTCATTAAATCATCGACCCATCCATCCCTGGTATTTTGTGATGCGTAAATTTATCACCAAGAATTTGAAGGTAGAAAGAATTGCTTACACCGTCCACGACCAAGAGCTCGCCGCACACATATTGACTAGCGCTGCTCGCAAGAAAAACGACGGGTCCCGCAAAATCTTTCGGATCGGCCCATCTCCCGGCTGGAATTCGCTCAGAGATCTGTCTGAACCGGGTGTCGTCCGCCAACAGCCGCTCATTCCTACGAATGAAACCAATTTAGCCAAATGGCAATCAACGCCATACCCCAAAAAACAAGACATTTTGACACCAGGGACCACCGATATGATCAGGAGCGATACGCCACCGATCAGGGCCCGCTGTGAAAGCAGAGATAGCAAGGATAGCTCACATGTCTGTGGTAACGTAGCCTGGGCAGATACCGTTGACCTGGACGTTATGCTGGCTCCATTCATTACTGAGGGCTTTTGTCAGCTGGCCGAGTGCCCCCTTTGCAGAAGCGTATGCAGGGACCGTGAGACCACCCTGAAAGGTCATGAGGGAGCAAAAGTTGATTATTTTTCCCCTCCGCAGAGGAACCATGTGACGACCGGCGGCCTGTGAAAGTAGCCAAACAGCTTTGAGGTTTACATTCAGAACCTGGGGGGACAGGGTTCAAAGATGTGATAAGATGAGGGGCGGGAAACGTGAACAGGGTAACATACATCATCCCAGTCCGTCTCTGAGAAACTGACACTCGGTGATCTCCGCTGTATGCCGGCGCAGTTGATGAGAACGTGTATATTTCCGCCCATGAGTTGGAGCGCCTTCGGGAAGAGATTTCGGACTGCATCTAGGTCGGCTAGGTCACAATAGATGACCTTGGCCTCCCGCCCAAGAACCCGTATGGCATTGGCGGTGGCCATATTCGGTTCCGTACCCGAAGGGGGTTCTCTCTGCACTAGACAAATGGAAGCACCGGCCTGGGCCAATGCAATGGCGCATGCCGCACCGATGCCTTGAAAATAACATCGGAGAACCAATACATTGCATAAAAGAGACGAGAAAGGATGAGTGAAAATTACGCTGGGCAATAAATACGTTACCCCTAGTGGCCCCTGTGATGAGAACAATCTGACCCGAGAGGTCGAACAGGTTGGGTGAGGGAACGGACGGTGTGGGATCCATGGCGCAGGGTGAATATTAGTAGAGAGGGTAGTAATAGTACTTATGCGTGATCTACTTGCATTGATCGGTCCAAAGGGCCGATGTTCCGGGAAGGAAATGTTGAAATTTATTATATTCGAGGAAAATATAAAAAAAGGGGATGCATTCGAAATAGGAATTAATAAAAATGAGGGAATAGAAATATCGGGAGATGTAGTGACGGAAGGCATGATGTGGTGATACGTTTATGTCATACGCTAGATATACCCCGGGCCGTGGTCCCGGGGGTCGATTCTTGGCCCGTTTGAGCAGTCACCTCGTACCGGGCAAACTCACGAGATCGTTGCGTCCTCTAACCTTATAAGACTACAATCTGCATGGCCTTATTCCGCAATTCTTCCCCTCCTTCCCCCTTCCATGTCCCCTCCTCAGCTACAGACACAGCACGCCGCAGTCCTATATGGCCCCAAGGACCTCCGTCTCGAGGAGCGTCCTGTCTGGCCCCCACAATACAACCACGCCCAGGTTGCTGTAAGAGCAACCGGTCTCTGTGGAAGTGATCGTGCGTGTCGTTTGTTATACCCATCCATGTCTCCTCATACCTCTTCTAGTCCACTACTACCTTGAGGGGCGAAACGGCGACTTTGCCGTCCAGGCCCCCCTCGTCCTCGGCCACGAGTCAGCAGGCGTAATAGTCTCTGTGGGCCCTGGTGTAAAAAACCTTGTGCCCGGCCAACGCGTTGCAATCGAGGCCGGCGTCATGTGCCAACATTGCACCTACTGCCAGTCCGGCCGCTACAACCTTTGCAAGGGCATGCGCTTCGCTAGCAGTGCCAAGACCTTTCCCCATCTAGACGGGACGCTTCAAAATCGCATGAATCATCCCGCACACGTTCTCCATCCGTACGTCGTCGCTGACCTCGTCTTCTAGCCCCATTTGAACGTCTGTGACTAGTCTACCTGACAGCTGTAGCTTCGAAGAAGCTTCATTAGCGGAGCCACTTTCCGTACTGGTGCACGCTGGCAGACGTGCAGGCCTCTGCAAGGGCCAGCGTATCCTCGTCTTTGGTGTGGGTACTATCGGCATCCTCGCATGTGCCCTTGCCAAGTCATGTGGCGCATCTCAAGTGATGGCCATCGACATCAACCAACAACGACTGGACTTTGCCCAAGCCAACGGCTTCGCTTGCCAAACGTACTGCCTGCCCATCGTCGCCAAACCTAAAACGCACGAGGAACAGCTCCGAGCTGCCAGAGAAAACGCGTCGCGAGCGTTGGCGAGCTTTCAAGTTCCCGATGGGTTTGACGTCGTGTTCGACTGCACTGGTGCCGAACCGTGTATTCAGATGTCAATATACGTAAGTACAATAGCCTCTCATTTCAGGGGCGCGGATCGCTTATCGGGCTGTCAAAACAGACTGCCGTGACTGGTGGTAAAGTTATGCTTGTCGGGATGGGCACCCGAAATGTCATGTTACCCCTGTCAGCGGCTGCGCTACGGGAAGTCGACATCATGGGGTCCTTCCGCTACGCCAACACGTACCCACATGCCCTATCTCTCATCGCTTCTGGACAGCTAGAAAACATTGGGAAGTTGGTAACACACCGCCTCAAGTTGGAGGACGCGACACGCGGTTTCGAGCTATTAGCTCGGGGGAAAGACGAAGAGGGGAACATGGTTATGAAGGTCATGATAAGTTCATGACACAAAATTTTGACAACTTATCCCCGTTTCACGACTTCATATTGCACTCGAACGTTTACCCAGCACCGCCTAAGTTACAGCAGTACATATTTATATTGACACGACCCGGCGTTCGAGCTTCATGTAGCTTTATTCACGTACAGAATTGCAAACGAGACGTCCTTTTGCTGCGTGCATCTTTACTCCACCGAGTGACACCGAAGAGCACATTTCCCTCGTGATATCATTGACTGTAATCGGCATAACTTGTGGATACCTAGGGGAGATAGAAGGACACGTGTGCTGTCAAGCCTTGGGGAAGTACGTCTGGGCCAAAGATATTGGACGCGGCTCCCAACGTGTTCCGTCGTGTGAATGGATCTAGCACAAGCCAACTTCTCCCGCGAAGGTTACGACGCCAGTTATCTCGAAGATGCAAGTAACAGGTACAAGTTTCAACAGATGCCGACCATCGCACCCAGGGGAAAATTTGATATGGAACGCGCCAAAGCGAAGAAGGGACTTAAAATATTTTTTCTTCTTCTTCTTTGACATGAAATGCAAATTGTTTGCTATATCGGCCCGACGGGCTAGCGATTCGGCAATGAATCACTGGTGCAATAATCGGGTCCGGGTCGGAATTGGCGGATGGAAAGCGAGGGGGCGGAAGCAAGCGGGAACCCACAAACCTTGTGGCGCGGTCTCGGACGAACTACACATGTGATCCATGATCGTCCATCATGCTTGTTAGACTTGTTCGGGGGAGGCAGGTGATCGGACCGCGGGAAATGGTGACACGGGTTGAACCGAATAAGCTGGAAAGACACGAGGACAGCTGTCAAAAACGGTGAACTCTTATCATTGTCTGTCCAAGACAAGGAGGGAAAGGCAGTTCTTATCGAGGGCTAAGCCATTTTGGGCTCCGATGAAATATACCTTCGCGGACCAATACCGGCGGAGTGGAACTGGTACCGTGTTTATTATACCTAGATGAGCAGGAAATACCAGTGCTGTGCGTCCCTGGTGTGCCACGGACGCCACCGGGTAGGATTGGTCGGATTGAGTGCGTCATCATATGTATATGGATCAACTGATGGTCAAATTTCGGGTTGGTGGGCAGGGACGCCTTCATCGTGAGAGTACGTCTTGGCGGAGCTATGGTGGTGTCAACGTTCTGTGACTTTGTCAATGGGCAGACGGAACCCGACGGACCTACGCTTTATGCAAGTACCACAAGTGGAAGGTCATTTGTTGTGCAGAAGTTCTTCTGAGGACGGGCGCAAGAAGGGGAGGTCGGCAGCACCTCAAGGCCTCACCGAGGAACGAAGGTACGGCAGGGTGTCCTTCTTACACCTTATGGTGTTATAGCTCAGGAATATCGATTTGTCGCAGTTCCTGCAATGTGAACAAAACAAGACATGGTTCGCATTCCCACCGAGTTTGAATTGAAGACATATCACGTACGGTATACGACAATTGAAGAGCATCTGCTGGGAGAACTTGAAAAGGATGGTGGTAAACAACAAACAAATATTTCCCACTGATGAGAAGCGGATATTCCCGAATCCCGATGGACACATCGGATCTTGTGCAGTGAAACACCACAAGCCAAGCCTAGCGCACAATGCACAAATCACCGAGAAATGGAGATTGATTAAAAGATCATACATCTGATATACAACAGCGGAATCTACAGTAAATAGGACAATCTACTTGGCAGATGTCGAAAACTGGAATATCGTGAGCAACAAAGTCTTGTGAAGCACGAGATTGACTTGCCTTGGTGACACTCTTTGTACCTTCGGAGATGGCGTGTTTGGCGAGTTCACCAGGGAGGATCAGGCGCACTGCCGTTTGTATCTCCCGTGATGCAATGGTAGATTTTTTCGAGTATGAGGCGAGTTCTGGTGAGTTGCATTAGCTCTATACGCCAATCAAGACAGAAATTGGACTCACTCGATGCCTCTGTGGCCACGCGTTCAAAGATGTCGTTGACAAAGGAGTTGAGAATGGCCATGGCCTTGTTTGAGATACCCGTGTCAGGATGGACCTGCCTCAGCACTGCAACAAAGTGAGCAAATGCGAATGGACGAAATAAAGCACGTACCCTTGTAAATGTACGAAGAGTAAGTCTCCTTGCGGACCTTGCGCCGCTTCTTCTTTTCGCCATCTGGTGCAGTGGTGCTGGACGTCTTGGCTGCTTTCTTGGCAGCCTTGTCCGATGCGGGTGCTTTGGCTGGGGCTTTAGAGGCGGTGGAAGCGGGAGCAACGGCCATGGTAAAGATAAAGATACTTGGGGGTGACGATATACGGAGTGACGCATATCTATATACCTGATGAGACGCGTGTGGTCGTGTTTGGTCCACGCGTCGCGTTTTGTTGATCTATGAACCTTAATTCGTCCATCCGCTCCGTGGGTATAAAGGAGACAACACCCATCCCGATGGCCCCCCATATTCACATCATCCGCCAGCCCACTCGTATCTGAACCTCACTCACAATGTCTGGCAAAAGTGGCAAAGCAAAGTCCGGTGGCAAGGCTACTGGTGACACTGTCTCTAAATCCCAATCGCGTTCGGCCAAGGCTGGTCTTCAGTTCCCTGTCGGTCGTGTGCACCGTCTGTTGAAGAAGGGTAACTACGCTCCACGCATAGGAAATGGCGCACCTGGTAAGTCAAAGATACGATTTCTGTCTTGGGGAATAACTCACTCGGTTCACAGTCTATCTCGCTGCTGTCCTTGAATACCTTGCCGCCGAAATTCTCGAGCTGGCTGGTAACGCTGCACGCGACAACAAGAAACAGCGTATTGTACCTCGACACTTGCAATTGGCCATTCGGAATGACGAGGAGTAAGTGATCGTTGATTCGTCTGGCAGCCTCTCGTTTAAAGCGCGTCCAGATTAAACAAACTCCTTGGCGCTGTGGTCATCTCACAAGGTGGTGTTGTACCATTTATCAACCCCGAGCTTCTGCCTAGCAAAACATCAAAGGGCAAGAAGGAGAGCCAGGAAGTTTAGTTTTACTTATTATTGCTTTCTGTAGGATGTATTTGTACATTACATTACTTATTCATCTCCTTTATCACGCTCGGTCACGTGCGGAATTGTATAAAAGCCCTCGTCAAGTTTATAGCCACCTTTTCTCATGGCCAAGTTACCCTCCACTTCGAAACCCGCGTCCTGTGCAAACTGGTTCAAAAAATGGACGCTGAGAGCCGTGGTCTTTGGCCTGCTCTGTGTAACTTGTGGTTGGTTGGATTCCATCAAGGTGAGTTCGTCACCCATTGTAAGGACCCGAATGACACTTCTTACAGGACCGGTGGTACGTGCTAGACCCACCATTCTTGCACCAACTTGCGCGAGACGCTATTGCCGCATCCCCCGACAATGCTGAGGGCATGATTCAACATATTCTTACGAACCTTACTTCAACCTTTCCCCAACCGTCCAATAGGATTGCGCTAAACACCGATTCCTCAGAATGGGTGTTTAACAATGCTGGTGGTGCCATGGGTGCCATGTACATCATTCACGCGTCCGTCACTGAATACCTCATCATATTTGGTACACCTCTCGGTACGGAGGGACACACCGGATTGCACACTGCGGATGATTACTTTCACATTCTTGTTGGCGAACAGTGGGCATTCAGGCCAGGTGCTCTCGAGATGGAGAGGTACAAACCAGGAGATGTTCACTTGCTGCCACGGGGAACTGCGAAGCAGTACAAGATGCACGAGGGCTGTTTCGCAATGGAATATGCTCGAGGTAGGTCGTTGAACCGAATTTTGTGGCTAGCGTGATTTATTTGGCACATTAGGATGGATTCCCCTTATGTTGCCGTTTGGGTTTGCGGATACGTTCTCATCGACGCTGGATGTCCCGACACTATACCATACTGCGCGCATCACGGGTCGGGAGATGATCAAGAATATCTTCATTGGAAAGATTTGAAAGTACCATATATATTCCTAATCACGATCAGCCATACTAAACTGCTCTGCGTTGGGTGCGGGGAATAGTTTGCTTGTAAATGTTGGCGCAATGATCGTATACATTGTGAGTGATGGGTCCTATCTACGAAGATGACGTACAGACGATGTGCATGTTGACCGCTCTGTTGAGCTTATGAGTGCCCCATTTGATGCCTCATGGAGTGTAATTGATGAATTGGACCCCGGACCCTAGACTCTAGTTGTGCATTAATCCAGTCACGCGCCAGCTTAGAGAAATGTCTTGGTTGGCTAATACTACTGCATTACTTGTCTCGATCGTACCCTAAGCCCGAATTTGACTTTGACTGGGGCGCCGTCGTCGGGGAGAACGACGAGCGGTGCGGTGAGGTAACAGTTACCATACAAGGAGAATGACGTCGGGTGTGCACCCTGTTTTGTCGCTGTGGAGCATCCGCAACTGTACATCATAACGGACCTTGCCTCTTCTCCCCACGTCCGTCGCGGCTCTCCTCCACTAACCGCCATGTCCTCCTCCTCCCCAGTGCGTCGCATTTCCTACACAACACAACCCAGCTCATATTCGCTTCTGACACAGCCCTATCCACAACATTCCTCACCAGGGCCTTCTTCGTCCCCGCGATCAACCCCGACAAACGATGACATCGAAGCAGTCATCAAGATGGCCACTTCCTCCAACCCTCCCCTCGATAGACCCCTGCGAGACACCCGCTCCCAGCTCTTCGTAGGAAACGTATGTACGCTTATCGTCCCTCATCCACCGCACCAACACCATCCATCCTCTTTAGCTCCCGTATCGCGTCCGCTGGCAGGACCTCAAAGACCTCTTTCGTCGCGCCGGAACAGTCCTTCGTGCAGATGTCTCCCTCGGTCCCGATAATCGCTCACGCGGCTATGGCACCGTCCTCCTCGCCACCGCAGAGGATGCAGGTCGTGCCATTGACATGTTCAACGGTTATAACTGGCAAACACGCGTTCTCGAGGTGCGACCAGACCGTCTGGGCGCGACGATCGATTCAGATACAAATGTTAATACCTCCTTTCAAAATCTTTCTGTGCCACTCCTGCAATCAGGCCTTAACCCCGTCTTGAGCGCCTTGAACAGTTTCGACGATTTGACAGTGCCTCTCCCAGGAAACGGTGAGTTATTGAGCGGAGGAACAGGAATGCGCAGCCTCTTTGTCGGAAATGTACGTCTTTCCCCTCACATCGAACAAACTAATCGTCTCTTCCCACCTTCTTTCTCCCCTGCCGTATTTCTTACCCGATTCCTAAGCTACCTTTCCACATCCAATGGCAGGATCTAAAAGATCTTTTTCGTGCTGCGGGTGCTGTGGCACGTGCCGACGTTGCTCTTGGCCCTGATGGCCGGTCTCGAGGTTTCGGCACAGTAACTTTCGTAACCGAAGATGGCGCGGAACGTGCAAGACGAATGTTTGATGGGTGAGTTGCCCATATTTCATCCACACTTGCTTCCCTCGCGCCTCATCAGCGGGGCCATCTCTCTAGAGGCCAGCCCCGCGTTGATGTGCTGCGCACAGACATCGCTTTTCTTACACTGATTGATGGTATCCACTTACTCACCATCTTTCCGTTCACAGCTACGAGTTTAACGGTAGACTCTTGAAGGTCCATTACGACAAGTTTGCCCATTCATCCCAAAATAATCCGCTTGTTGGTGTTACACCTGCTTCCGTCCTTTCACCATATGATTCAATATCTCAGTTTACGTCACCATTATCGCGGCTGGAGGTGGTCAGTGCTCACGATGGGAGGCCCCACAGTCAATTTGATCCACTCGCTCAGTCGCAGTTGCACCTCGGTATTCAACGCTCTCGCCTCGAGGTGGAAGGACTATCGTCTGCTCAATTGGATGCCATCCTCGCACGACCACACAGTACATCATTTAAATCACCTTCATTAACGCCGTCCACCGTTCTGTCTCAGTCTCCATCGCATCTGCAATCGCCTGCTTTGTTACAGTCTAAGGGTCAATCGCTGAGTGGGAGCTCCCTGGGTGTATCAACTCCACAGCCCATTCTCCCTCCCGCCGCTTCCCTATCACAGCCACATTCACTGACCGCGTCACCACTATCGATATCCGCAAAACTATCATCCAGCGGCTCTTCGTCGCGTAACTTTGGCTCCGCCATTGATTTGACGTTGGTTACGGACCTTAATGACATCAGACTTACTCCCGATTCCTTCACGTCAATCGGCACGAGTTTCGGCTCTCCTCCCAGTTTGAGTGCTGGGTCTTCTCAACCCTCAAGCTTCTCTTCGTCTTGTTCTCGGAGGCCAAACATGAGTGCGTCATCGAGGGGGGATGTCCTTGGTGATGGAGTAAGCCTCAGTTTGGCGTCACAGTGGGCAAGTTCTGCGAGACCGTCTTTTGGTGCTGTTAATGCTGAAAACCCTTCACTTGGCGTCGGCGCTTCCGAGAGACCTGCGTTTGGTAATCCACAGCGTCTTTCCTCGAGCTTGGCCACCTCGCAAAATCCTGGCCTGGGCGCAGTTTATCCTAGTGTGCCGTTCTTGGGGGATGACGAGGCGACATCTTCTCTTCAAATGTCGGCATTGGTGGACTCGAAGCATCCTTCTCTGGCGTCTGCTGCCATGCCGCTCAACTTACTGCCTTCAAAGGGAGGATTGCATCTAGGGGCAGCAGGATTAGCTCCAAAAACTGCTTCGCCGCCTTCGCTTAATAGGGTTCACGTTAGCACCAACCAGTCTGACCGTTCGAGGCTTGGATCGCCGGAGAGTAGAGGTTCCCAAGCTTCTCCAAGCCGTGCAAGCACTCAGCCCTCACGAAGGTCGTCTGGAGAGACGCATCTCGAAGCATCCCCATTAACCAAATCAATTCTCAACTCTGATGCATCTGATGCGACTTGGGGTGCAACAAAGCCTCAGCTACGCAAAGACCCTACTATTAGCAGAGCCAACGGGACTGTCGACTATGTCACGACGGCGCTTGGTGCACTGGGGATGCGCCGCGCTAATAGAGCTCAATTCTCGTCGCCATATGGAGAGCAACAACCTCAAGCCTCATCGATTGATAGTCATGGCAGAAAGTCCACCCAGTCGTCTTCCCATCGACATCCGGGTCCAATTTCACTTCCTCCGCCCACCACCTTCACTCTTCCGCCAGGTGCGACGTTCTCTCCGCATGCGCATCCCCAGAGCCCAGTCTATCACCCAGGGTATCCCCTCAGTCCAGTGCATCCACATCCGATGGGTTCCCCCCTTCACCATCCTTTGGGTAGTCCCCTACACCACCCAGCCGTACACAGTCCGCTGCATCACCCCGGCCACCCGCAGTATGGCACATACCCCCACCATGCGGTTCCCGTGCATTACGGCATGATCACTCCTCATGGATTACCACCGATTACTCCCAGTATGCCCCCCTTTACATTTTTACCTCCTCAGGCGCAAACTTCAATGCAAAATGGATATGCACATCAGGATCAGGGTGAGGGGCAGAGCCAGTACGTCTCTCAAAGTGAAGGTAGCCAAATCAATCTCCCGAAGTGGGAGCCCGCTGTACCAGTATCTCAGGCCTCATATTACCCACCGCCGTCGTCTAATCACCCACAACAGCGGATGCAATACACGCAGGTACATCCCCATATGTTCTCCCCAGGGGTCCCGCTTTCTCCTGGAATAATAGTACCACTTTCTCCTGGAGTGCCCATGCCCATGGCAGGCGGTCCGGTAACGATGACACCTGGTGTTGCATTGACGCCTGGAGTCACGATGACTCCTGGCGCGTTATGGCCACATGCATCGTGGATGAACGCGGCAGTTGGCGCACCGGTGCATGCTGCAAATGGACTCGACGAGCGATCACATGGTGTCGAGGGGTACTTCCCACTTGTCACCCAGCCCAGCGGAGATACAGGTTACTTCCCACTGGTGCCAAATATTGCAAATGACATCCTGAAAGAAGGCCATGGGCTCGCGTCTGGGCCCAGCGTGTTGTATGGAGATAGTGCGCGTGAAGGGCATGTACGTGAGGGAGGAGCGTTCGAGAACTCACCGGGGAGCTCATCTCCGGAAGTATCTCGAGTCACTTCGCCTGATGCTTCCCAGAAAAATCCACAGGACAGTCATCGTAAAGCGAGTTCACCACAAGTCATGAAACGGTCGACCTCGGCTCGATGCGAAGGTGGCTTACCGAAACGAAACGGATTATTACATCGGGAATCGGATCCAGAAGTGAACACCGCGATGAACAAGGGATCGAAGGAAGCATAGGAATGTTCTGGGTAATGTGTTTTGTTCAGGTGAATTCGTGTTGGGGATATCTCGTTTTCTATTTCACGTTCTTCGGCTCTATCTTTCCATCAATGGCTTACCGCATACATAGATATCAATTCAATTGGGACCACTGAATAATTCCCTTTTCGTCATTTCTTGATATCCACACATTGCTAGATCATTTGGCCGGTTTATGTATACCGTTTTCGAGTTCTTTTTCTCATGCACGGTTCATGCGTCGTGTTCTCTTACGTGCGTATCTATGTTTGTACCATCAAGTGTTTTAATCACCTAATGTATTCGCCTCTTTGTTGACGGGAACGTTGACGTTTGCTCACCGGCGACTGAGATGACGCCCGACTTGACCTTCGTATCGGCGCCGATGGTCAACCAGAGTGACGCTCCCTTCCGCTTGCTCACCCGGCGATATGGCACGACATTGGCATACACCCAAATGATCGATTCCTACAGGCTTATCAACGACCTCGATTACTTCCACTATCATCTTCGAGATCTACAAGCCACGCATCCTGACTGGGACGACTGCACACGTCCCGTGGTGGTACAGCTCTCTGGGAATGACCCAGAAGTGGTCGTGAGCGCGGCACGGCGCGTCCAGTCCTACTGCGCTGGCATAGGTACGCGACCAACTCGTCAATTTGTCCCTCTCACCCGCAATCCCAGACCTCAACCTCGGATGTCCCCAAGAACACGCCCGCCAAGGCCACTTTGGAGGCTACCTGCTCACGAAAAAAGACTGGCCGCTGGTAGACTCGATAGGTGCCTGATCCCCCTCGCGGGTCCAGATCACCGCTCACCCTCGACTCCAGTCTCCGCGATGGCGCACACACTCGCCGTCCCGGCGTCCGCCAAGATCCGGCTGTGTCCGAACGCACAGACGACCGAGCTGGGGCGGGTGCTCGAGCACGCGGGTGCGTCGTGGGTGACGCTACACGCGCGCCACGTGTCTGCGCGACGACGTCGGCAGGGAGCGGCCGATCTCGACGCCGTACGCGAGCTCAAAGCGGCGCTGGGTATCCCCGTCGTGAGCAACGGCAACGTGCAGACGTATGCAGATGTGGTGCGGAATAGGGCGTATACGTGCGCGGACGGGGTCATGGTCGGGGAGACGCTGCTCGGGAATCCGTGGTGCGAAGTGTGGCGGTGTATGGCCCAGGCGTTGTGCGCTGACGGACGTTCTAGTTTGTTCGCAGGCGAGACGGTCCGTGATCCCGTGCTGATGGCGATGGAGTATCTCGAGGTGTGCAAGGGCATGCCGGTGGTCGCGCTCAAGACGATGCAAGCGCACGTACGCTACATGATCGAGTTTCAGTGGTGCGTGGCTTCGGATTGGCACCCCGTGCAGGGGCTGACGGGCAAACGACAGTGCGCGTCGGCCGTGGTATTCAAAGTTTCGGCTCGCGCTCAACGCGTGTCAGAGCGTGGACGACATCGAGGTGCTTTTATGTCGCAAAGTGAGCCGTTGGCGGGGGAAAGCTGCTGTTGCCCTCGGAACTCAAGGACAAGAAGAAGAAGAAAACTTGAATGAAAATTCTGATATGGACGATGTATAGCGCCTCGGTCTCAACAACCGACTATACTGAGGGTTCGGGGGGTATGGCCGGGACAAAGCTTCTGTAAAGAGGTAAACCCTTGCTTTCTGATTTAGGTCAACGAGTTGCGGTCATCGTGGCGTGGGTGGAGTGACGCGCTCGCGTGTGTTTTTGTAGGTCCATATGGAAACCAGGCGGGACGTTTTGAAGGGGCTTTTTGTTCATCTTATCGGAACCTCCCATTTTGCGGCAAACCGTACTGTGACCGAATGCTTAGATCGTACATGGAATATGGGTTGCCTTTTTTTCCACCCTCTGTTGAACGAATCCCTAAGCAGGGTAAGGACATGGTGATTGCCGCGCCAGACTACAGTGTCATTACTTGTTATAGCATGCAAGATCATGGTTCGTGTCAGGAGTCGGCATATTGCGGGAGACGGGTTGTGTTGCGCTCGTATACACATCGGGCAGGCCAAAGATATCGATAAGGACGCCTAGATAGTGCCTGGTAAGAGGTACCGGAGCCGCGGACGAGTTAGCAATACAGCACGTAAAACCCCAACACCCTATCACCCCTCAATGTAAGGAGCACACGACCTACCGAGTCGATCAACTAGAGGTGCACGAGGACGGGATGAATGATTCTGGAATCTTTGAGCTGGCGCACCGGGCCAGCAGCACGTCCATGTCAGGCTGCCAAGGACCGTACACCGATCAACCGACGCCGGGAGTTTCCTTGGTGGACTCATCAGGCTCAGGGGCAGCGACGTGAAGCGCAATCTGACAACGGCTCACCCAGATTCCTTGAGACGGGCACTACCCACGGAACGATCATCCGGCGGTGTGCCCCGCTGCCGACGTCTGCGACCGATCGCCATACAAACGGGGGGTTATCAACAGAGCAATTCCCATGTCACCTTTAACTTTGCTAGGCGGATCTGCGCACTCGATATGCGATCGTGTTCCTGTGAGGTAATGATGTTTCGTGGGGGCGACACACGGACCCATCCTGCAAAATAGGCCCTACCTGGTAAATCTGTCGCTTCGCTCGGACAGCGGCTCTTGAGAGCTACGTGTATCCAGACGGGTGGACGACATTCGTGAGATAGTCGATACTATTGTCCAGAGATCTGGTCGCGTATGCAACGACACACGATTAGCCCCAACAGGAGACGATAAGATCTGACAAGTCTTGCGCGGAAGTAGGGTTGAACTTTACCTCGGATGGAGCGTATTCACCCAAGATAGTAGTTGTATCCTTGTAGCAACCGGAACGGCAGCTCCGCAGCCAAGAGTCCATTGATAGATTACTGATCCCAGATGGCTTGTAGTCATCTTGAACGCCCTTGGTAGCACGACAAAGGAACCGTCACAAGACCGGTGCTTGAGTTACTGTAGTCAGACAACATCAGTTTAAAAATCCAATGTGGCATTCTCAGACCCGGAATAGTCGTAAAATATGGTTTATTGGGAGGGCAGTAATCAACAAACACTGGTAGGAGAGGGGTAAAGTCACTGAAACAGCTAAAATCACGTATACACTTGAGTAAACGGTAAGGGGAAGATGAAACAGGAAGACATATCAAAAAAGTACTCGCCAGCCAGCAGAGAAGAGTTCTGTCTTTCAATTGGTCCTGATACCTCACGAAACGAGGTAATACGGAGCAATTAGTGGCAGCATAGCAGAGAAGAAAAGCACAAAAAATATACCGGCCACAATCCAAGAGGCTGGATCAACCCGACGTAGCGCCGACGCCTCCACTGCCTTTTCGCGTCCTGATCACTTTGTTTCTCAGGGCTCGCTCTTTCAACTCGTTTTCGCGCTTTTCCAACTCTTGTCTTGCAGCAACTTCATCGTCCTTGGCACTCTTGCCCTACTCCATGAGGACAAGACTTAGCGAAGGAGCATAAAAGACGATGAGACACCAACCTGCATTCCTTCACCCTCCCTTCTCGATTTGTAGACACTCGCTTGGCCTTTGATCTTTAACTCACCCCGTGAATTCTGAGGAAGGTCGGAGTCGAGTGTCCTAGAGCGCGTTTCTGCCTTGTCGACGTCCATCGCAGCAGGTGATGCACTTCGTCGGACACGGCGGGTTTCTTCTGCAGTCCGATTGCGTTCCCTGGAATCCCGACGGCGCGGTAGTGGTGTACGAGAGCGAGAGGTACCAACGCGCCCGGCTTTATGACCGCCTCTAGGACTTGGGCTCCGGCGACGAGTGTACCGAGGCGAACGCGAGGGTGAACGGCTTGAGGGGGGTGTTGGAGACCGGGAGAAACGACGTTTGCGCGGCGGAGGACTTCGGCTCTCACGTCGTCTTTCTTTGAATCTTCTTGGGGGAGAACGAGAACGAGAAGGGGAACGTCTTCGCCTTCGGGTGAGGGGAGGAGACCTTGAGTGGGACCGGGAACCGCCTCTAGATGGGGTCACGGAAGGAGATCGGTGGCGTCTCCGAGGAGAGGGAGAGCGACTGAAACGGCGACGTGAATGCTGAGGGGGAGTGCGGGATCGAGAGCGGCGAGCGGGTGGTGAGTTGTACCTGGGGGGTGTCTTAGATAGAGGTCCAGGAGGTGTGCGGGAACGCCGATGCGGTGGAGGTGGTGGTGAGCGAGAGCTGCGTGCATCAAACGGCGACGCAGATGGAGAGCGACGACGCTGCGGTGGTGGGGAGCGCGAATAACGACGACCCGGACGCTAAGGAAAGGCATGATTAATGGAATTGGGTGTTGAACATGGAACACGTACCCCACCACCACGCCCACCCCAGCCGCTGTCTCTGCCCCTGCCACCACCACCCTCGAAGCCACCACGACCACGGCCCCTACCCCTGCCTCGGCCCCTGGGGGCACGATCACCTCTTTCGTTTTCTCGAATTTCGTCGAGCCTAGCTCTGCGATCTCTCTCGCCGAATGCGCGTTGATCACTCTCCCTTGCCTTGCGTATTTCTTCCTTTTTTTCTTCGACAAATGTCTTTGGTACACCTGCGGGAGAGTCTTGAGCCTCTAGCAGCAGAGACCAGAGTGCAGTCATGAAGGCGGGGGTAGAAGACGTTAGAAAACCGGTCAAGTTGATTTGCATTTTCTTGGGGTCGGGGGTCTGTATGGATCCATGAATGAATCACGCTATGGTAGAGAGAGTGATGCTTACGGTATGATTTGGGTCCTCGAGGAGCCCCATAGCGTACTCGACGACGACCTCGTCTTCGAAACCAACGAGCTCTGTGACCTTTTTAGCGATCCAGGGTCTGATAACCTGCAAATTAACTTTTTTCATGTCCACCTGAAAACAATAAGGGGGACGTTGAACTGCACGGGATGAAATGACCGACTTTTTTGTCGAATTCTGGGGGGAACTTTATTGACTTGAGCAGCTTGAGTTCCTTGTCGGAGAAACGCCTGTCCTGGTCAGCAGACGTGCCCTTGAAGAATCCTTGTAGGAGAAATGTCAAGCGGGGTTGTAGGAGGATGAATTGTTGATATCTTTACCTGCATCAGCCATGTGGTTGGAGAAAGAAGAGTGTGAGAAATCTATTAGGCGTATTTTACTACAACACTTCTCGCTCGTCAAACCCAACGTTGACCTTCAACACACCACGCTCCTGCAGTACTCGCAACCGCTCTCGGACGACATCTCCAAGCCCAAAATCACTTTTGTTCGAAATCACGACCCGCACTTCGTCTACGTATGTCCACACACACTTCTCAAACACCTGCGTCAGCCCTTCAAAGTCAATCGCTAGCATCGCCCGCAGATCAGCTGGGTACAACGCGAGCGATAACACACGCATCCGCGACCGGATCTGAGACAGCAGAAACGTAAGCGCCTCGAGCGCCCGCTGCCGTGGGGTCTCTTCTTGTTCAAACGGGTCAACTGGCGGTGGAGATGGAACGACGAGTCCGAAGATGTGGAACTCTTCCAGGCTGGTGTTTTCCGCGAGCTCCATTTCCCTCACCAACGCATCTGTACTCCATCGTCAGTCAGTGCAATACCGATTAGTATCCAACACTCACCGCCCCTCTCGACGAAATCAGTTTCAAATCCAATATATACCTTCCTCAGACTATCCCCTACTTCTCTCAAAAACCTCCCGACGATGGCTGCCTCTGACACGCCTACGCCTCCCATTCTGACACTTCTAATTCCGGACCCAGGCTTTCCCATTTCGCACTGGTATTTGGAACCTGCCATGATCCACCCCAAGACGGGCTCCATGGGCACCCTCCTAAATCCTACCTCTTTCAACCCCCTCGGAGGCAGCTTGATCGCTCGCTCCCCATCCCATCCAGAATTGAAGGACCACGTCGGCGTGTTTCTCTTGGCACAGTGCACCCCATCCAGCGTGAGCACTTCCAACTCTGAGAACTCGCCGAGGAGGCCGTACATCTCTCTTGTCGTATGGAACACGAATCCGCGCAACGCGAGCTTCTTTGCGTGCTTGAATGCCTCCAGACATGCCTTGCGCGATCGGGAAGAAAGGTATTCCCAAGTGACATGCTCCATCTCGAGGCTCTGGACCCGGCAAAAATGTGCACCCAGATGTGGGAGCGCATCGTCAAGCCACTTTGGATCCCAAGCATTCCCGCGCGTCTCCCGGATGGATAGATGCGAAACAAAGCGACCAAAGCTTGGTATTGTCCACGTTGGGGGAGCGTCACCTGACTCGCGTGCATAGGTATGCAACAGCCGGACAAGGGCCATGCTCTTTTTCCGGCCACTCAACCGCACGCCTTCCCATATCCCAATCCTTGCAGTGTTCAACCAGAGTTTGCATACGAGCGCGCAGGCGCAGAGCGTATCGAGGTCAGCAGGATCGTAGGGCTCGTTTTGGTTTGGTGTCCGAGACACACGACTAGCAACAATGTCTATGATTTCGAGGTGGAGTTCGGCCGGAAGGAGAGACCGTGATTTACCCGTGGTGGTGAGAGCTGGCATTTCGAGTCGAACTTCTGTGTTTGGGGTGTCGTGTGCGCCATCTGAAACGAATGTGCACGAGGGGCGACGAAGACGGATGGTTGGAGGTTGAAGAAGTGCGTTCAGCATGGTAGAGATGGAAACGATGTGAAGCAACGAAGGTGAGTTTATAGTCTCGTCGACTACTTGATATCTCTTGGTAGGTAATAACAATCCAGAAACTGGGTATCCGATTAGGCGGGCGCGTGTGCCTGCTGCTGAGTGAGTACAGTCTAACCGGGTAGAGGATGAAACCGGTGGTTTTTATGGAGTGTGCTCCTTGCACCGGTGCGCGGAGAGGGTGGGATGATGGTGATGATGCAGTGCATCGCGGCAAAAACCTTGTTGGCCAGTGTCTCAAACGAGATGAAAATGGTTTCTCTTGATCGTAAGTACACACAGAAAAACCAGTCACCTTTGTATCAATGGTAGGCAGAGTCAAGGTGTCTTTTCCGTTCCAAGCATACCGTTTTCCCCCGACCTTGGTTCCTCAGCCAAATCATGTGCTAACTGCAGACTCTATTATCTTTGTTCCGGCTGGCAATTCCGGGCAGATGCAGTGTTGCTTGCAGAGATCGTCCTCTTGAGCGTGGATCCAGCCATACGGCGATGATATATTGATATTTGACAGTGATTGTCCCTGTAAATTTTCACTGGCCGAGTGCACTACATTTCAAATTGTTTTGTTGCAGTACCACTGCTCGGCGGTGATCTCGACTCTCGAGACTGGGCGTAATGAATGATTAGGGCGCTACCAAGGGGATTACCGTGTGGCGCCGAGATGACCTGGCCGTTGAGAGGAGAACAGCCCAGATAAGTAGAATTTTACCCAAGTGTCCGAACAGATGTTATATATCTACAAACACTACCCATGATGAGCCCCCGCTACTTGGTGGACGAGCAGTGAATACGGTTGAGTCCTCGAAGTATGTCACAGTGTAATCCGCCCCTTTGTGCTAGCGGATCTGATGCGACACCGTATGGGCGCTCGTTGCAGATTTGAATACATGTCCATATGGCTTGCTCCCCGCCATCTCCTGGATAAGACTATAAACCGCCGAGATATGCGGATGTCCGACAGGGCGCAGTCAGTTAGCGAGTCGGGTCATGGACTGGCAACAATTCAGCTGCGCCTCGACCCATATGCAAATGCAAAGGAACCCAGCAGACGGTGCAGTGCAACGGCAACATCGTGCGTCTCCTCGCGCACAGCCGTACAAACTCAGCGATGCCCCCCACAGTGGGAGACATGAGGTGGCTGCACGACATCCAAAGCTCTCCTTTCAAGAACCGCTTGAAGTCGTGCCTTCAATACGCATGTTCCCGTAGCGATGGGGAAGGAGACAGAAAGGACCCGAAAATGACCCAAAAACTTTTCCGAGTTGACGGGAAATTCTTGTGTGAAGTCATTCACAAAAATCAATGCCGATATCCCAAGAAAATTCCTCTCGTAGACTCGACAGCGGATCGATCCATACTCGGCGCTCTATGTGTCCCCTCCCCCGGATCAGTTAGGTAAACGTAAGTGCGCAGAGATAACCGACCGATGGATTTCATCCTGACAACGGCGTTCCCTCACGAATAGCACTGGGCGCCCAACGATGCACATGGACGGTACGGAAATTACCAGCTGAATGGGAACACCCAATTTGATATCCCACAAGGCAATGTCAGATCCTGAGAGCGCCGACTGCTGTTTCCCCTCCGAAAAGGGGACGGCGTGGTTATGCACATCAAAACTTGTCCACGTAGCGCGCTCAACGCATTCGGTACCATAGCTGACGGAACGAGAAGCGAGGTCAAGAAGGGTACCTTTGATCGCATCGGCGCGGCCCTCGAGGATGGACTCTTCCCGTCCGACAAGCTTGCTTACCATCTCGATACGCACGAATAGCCAGTGTTGAGGGACTCGGGGGAGGGTACATGTTTTGAACAAGGTGGTGAACAAAATATGTATCTGGATGATGAGAGTAGGCTGGAAGGTGGATGCTTGCACTACTGAAGACGCTCCGATACAGCTTTTCCTCTCCAATTCCGAGTGCCCATTCCACGAACTCGTCGGTTTGCACGACCTTCGCAAGGACCCGGGTGCTACACCACGGCATACAGACAGCAGTCGTAAGAAGCTCCGAGGTCACCAAACAGCCTCTCTGCAGTTCCCCAACGAGAACATCGTCCCCGAGATCGATCGCGGCCTCACCAACAATCGAACATGAATGTTCTGACTCAGTGTGACAAGTGCAGGTAGGAGCGTGTCGATATCCGCACACTCACCGAGTGCGTCGATCACTATCATGGGCTCATGACGGAAGAAACTCGCGGCACGCGATACTAGGTCACAGAGTTTCCCGAGGTCATCGAGCGATAGCGTACCCTCGCTTTTCTGCTTGAGTATCTTGTCCGGAAAATCCCCTGGATCGACCCCGTGATCACGGATATGACGCAGGAGTTGGGATAACAGAGAGCGCATCAACTCCGTAGAACTCGTCGACCGCTTGTTTTGGAAATCACAGTAGAAGAATACCTTCTTTTAACCCATTTTTGAGGTGCTCGATCGTGGATGCACTGCACTAGTTAGTACTGGTATGGTTCAACTGCGATTGGACTCGCATTAATACTGACTTTCCACAACCAGCTATCGACACCATACAGTCAGCTGTGGTGACGCACAAAGTATTACGCAGATACCACACCTTTGCCGTGCAACCACAAAAAATGGTTTCCAGGTGCCCGCCACCTTTCGTATATATCCGCGCTGGGAAATCACTTGCACGTGCCTTCTTGACGTAGCCTGAGTGCATCCTTGTGCTTCTGTGCGCATTCCGTTGGAGTGAGCCATCGTAATATCTCGTCCAACTTTTGATCTGTGAACAAGATGATGTTAGTAAGCCCAGGTACGAAGAACAGACATGAGATAAGGACGGAGAAATTCCTTTGTACAATCTGTTACCGTTGCTTGGTCCACGTCTGACAGAGGTCCATTTTCGTGCCCGGTCGCTATGCTGCTGCCCTCGTTCAGAAAATATGTAGATGCTTCTGATTGTAAGTGACCCAGTCTCTCACAGTTCCTGAGTAGCAGAGTCAAGCACCATTTCGGGAAACTGCTTAGAAACTCACCAAACGTCGGGGGTAAGCGAAAAATGAAAAATACTCTTGTCGTTATCAAAGAAAGTGGTAAGTTTGTCTTCGGTCGGCGTGAGTGATGGAGCAGGGTCCTCGACTATGTCGAGGAGCCTAATCTATTCATCTCCTTCAGCTTGCGCAAACGTGAGTGTGGCTCTTCACTGGCCAGTCAGTCAGCTATCCGGTTGTCGAGAGAGTAGCTCGTGAGATGTGCTTTGGCGAAGGCTTGAAGAATGGTGTCAACAGATTTACGGAGCGTTTCCAGCTGGCGGCGAAGCCTTTCGGAAACGTTGAAATTTCGGCCATTTGCATAATCTAGAGCTGAGTCACGGATTCCACTCGAGGTGGTGACAATCTCTCTAAGAAGTCGCTTGAAACGAGTCTCCAGACCCACGGTCATTGCCAGTGAGTATTTCGTTGTTTCACGGTGAGGAGAGCGTTAGGTGGCAGGAGAGTCGACGAAATGCTGTATGCCGCGCACATCTAGTGTGGCCACGAGGATATACGTACTGGGCATGCCAGCTCACTGCCTTCAGACTCTTATTGAGTCAAAAGAACTGGTAAATATACGACATACCTACACACCACTATTTTTCGTAGTCTTGTTAAGTAAATACCGACCATAACTGAAGAATAATTATCATAGTACATGCGAATCACAAACCCTGGAAACACAGGATAACCATACAAGTAGAGGCAACGCAATGCATTACTTTGCGGCCGAGCTCGAGAACTGAAACACTCATAAGCCAAAGAATGCGCGAAACAGCGGATGATCACTCACTTTGGTAACAGACTTCGTCCCCTCTGAGATCGCGTGTTTTGCGAGCTCACCAGGAAGGATCAGACGCACAGCTGTCTGGATCTCGCGGGAAGATATAGTCGACTTCTTCGAGTAGGCAGCAAGTTCTGAGAGAGCCATGAGTAACGAAACCAAACGAATAAAAATATGCATACTGGATGCCTCTGTGGCGATGCGCTCAAAAATGTCGTTTACAAAAGAGTTCAAGATAGCCATGGCCTTGTTGGAGATACCAGTATCGGGATGGACTTGCTTCAGAACTGAACGCGGTCGAGTAGATGCAGGATCGGGCTAGCATGTAGCGTACCTTTGTAGATATAAGAAGAATAGGTCTCTTTGCGAACCTTTCGTCGCTTCTTCTTCTCCTCGCCAGCGGCAGGTGGTGCGGCGGTCTTCGCAGTCTTTTTCGCGCCTTTTGCACCCTCTACGGTCTTTGCGGGCTGCTTGGACGCTGTTCCAGGCGCGGGGGCCTTTCCGCCAGTAGTGGAGGCGGGTTTGGGAGCCATTACGACGACGGTGATCTGCAGCGATAATGGGGGTCGATGACATGAAGCCGAGCGAGCGCTGCCCCTAATATACCCTTCACGTAATGTTTATGTTTATTTGTCCTTGTCGCGTCACGACGCGTCGCCGCGTGTGGAGGGGTATAAATACGCGTCGACGCGAACAAACGCGTGTTTAACTCACCCGTCATCATGCCTCCAAAAGCCAGCACAAAGGGCGGAAAAGTTACCAGCACAGGTGGTAAGCACGCGACAAGAGCAAAGGACACCAAAAGCGTGTCTCGCTCGCACAGAGCTGGGCTGCAGTTCCCCGTCAGCCGTATCCATCGCCTGCTGAGACATTCTGCACTCGGTCGCCGTATCGGCTCTGGTGCCCCAGGTCGTGCTCTTCTTCTCCCGCGTTGCATGCTCTGACCTGGGATCTTCTCTAGTATATCTTGCGGCTGTACTCGAGTATCTGTCCGCGGAAATCCTTGAGCTTGCCGGCAACGCTGCCCGCGATAACAAGAAGCGTCGCATCAACCCGCGACATCTCCAATTGGCTATCCGCAATGACGAAGAGTGAGTCATACCTACTCCACAGTTTCCAGCTCCAACTTCCTCTTTAGGCTGAGCAAACTACTCGGCAATGTCATCATCTCCGAGGGAGGAGTTGTGCCATTCATCAACCCTGCAGTAGGTCTCCCCCGATTGCGTTTGGCTCCTTGCTCACTGCTTCCTCAGCTTCTTCCAGCCAAGTCCAAGAAACAAAGTCTCGAAAGTCAAGAAGTGTAAATTAGTGTACTTTTGTACAATTAGTTGCTCCTATTCTAATATGCAATCTACGTTCTCGTTGCCCAACGTTAACCGCGAAGCAGTCAACCGGTCAATTAATTTAATAATCCGAGACACCATGGCATCCAAGATATCATTGTGCATCCTACAATATCGTATACCACCTAGACCCATCCGCATCCACATCTAAGCAGCCTTACCCTCCATGGTACCCTCCACGAGCTCACCTACCCACGATTCAAACACCTCTTGAACCATGACACCTTTTTCATCAAAGAATGCACTGTATTCCTTGGAACCTTGCGCACGGTTCTTGGCGAGGAGCGACTTGCCACCCGACGTAGATTGCACATAGTTGATGCTCAGCGAAAACGAAGGGACGTTTGCGGGTGATGATTGCGGGGAGGCAGAGATGGGGATCGTGCGCGATGAGATTGTGATGCGCTCCGTGATTATTCGCTTCGAGAACGTCTTGCGCCTCCCCACGAACACAATATCACCCTCCACGAAATATGCATAGAGTGCTTGAAGGGAAGTCAAAATGACATAACTAGAGAAGGATGACTGCCAATCAGGAAAAGCAGGTTCTTTGACGAGACACGTACATTACGAAACCAACCCATACTACGGGCTTAGACTGTTCGAATTCGACCTTCCAGCCGTAGAGACCAGTGGCGGCGGCAACGAGGACGCCTGCCCAGCCGAGGGTGAGCCGCACGTCCGTATGAAGGTGTATCTGTTTAAACAAATTTGGACGCGACAAATACTGTGCTGCGGTTGAAAGGGGTGCTATTTTAGATATGAGGGGCACACATACACGCTTCAGAGCATCATCGCAGGCGTTCTTGAGGTCAGTCTGGCTTGCATTGTTGACCTTGACAGTGTCACGTTCCTCTGCGGATACTGGGATGCTGAGAGGACCAGGCGGCTTTTCAGGTGAGGCGGAACTGCCACGACGAGAGCTCGTCACCGGTATGGATGGCTCGGATGACATCTCTTTTGCCGCTTTTTTCTGTGGCATAGCGTCGAAAGCAAGGAAAGAGGCACGAGACAAACATGAACTAGCGAGCGACGTGTCTGATATGTGGTGGGAAACACCTTCCTCCTTTGGTAAACTGGGATCAGGTCACGTTCGCGTTGGACATCGATCAAGTCGATGATATGACATTGCTAGTGGCAGTCTTAGGTGGGGGTCTGACAGGCCTGTCTGCCGCATTTCATCTTTCTCGACGTTTTCCAACCGCGCGCATCGTGGTCATAAACAAGGATACACGTTTTGGTGGATGGGTGCGTTCAGAAAGGGTCAAGCTGACCGTGGAAAGCGATCAAGAAGCGGAGGTCCTCATTGAAGCAGGTCCGCGAACGTTACGTCCAAATGCGCCCAGCATCCTCGAGTTGGTGCGTCGTTTATGTCTCATTCGGCAATGTTGTTTGACTGCCACCGCGAAGACTAGACTCACCTCCTGGGCCTGACACCCTCGCTCCTTACCATCCCCAAGTCCGCCGCCGCCGCCAAGAACCGCTTCTTGCACATCCCTGGCTCGCAGGGAATCCACCGCATTCCGTCGTCACCTTTAGAACTTCTCAGTTCACTGCGAGCACCGAATGCGCACCTGGGGCGCTTGCTCCTCTCATCTGTTCTCCGGGAGCCATTCAAGCGGAAAAATAGACACGCAGGAGCTGAAGACGAATCAGTGGATGACTTCCTCACCAGAAGATTTGGTGCCGAGTTCGCACGGGTGTTTGGAAGTGCACTCGTCCATGGCATATACGCTGCGGATGCTCGAAAGCTCAGTCTGCGCGCTGCCTTTCCTTCCATGTGGGATGCGGAAGAGCGCGGACGTGGTTCCGTTCTGCTTGGCTTCTTGCGTGCACCCAGTTCCACTCCCCCACAGTCACATCCAGACATGAATTATGACTTGGGAGATTTGCAGGACAAAATGCGCGACGTTTCGGTTTACACCTTCCGGGATGGCATAGGCACGCTTGTGAATGGCCTTGTGAACTACTTGCGCAACCAGCCCAATGTACACATGTATAGTGGGGTGAGAATTACAGGACTTCGCCTCAACGCAAGGAATAATCGTTTTGAGGTAATCATATCCCTCGAGTTACACGGTGTTTTCTAATCATTTCTTAGGTAACAACGTCGTCGCAAGAAACTCTCTTCCCAACGCATGTTGTCTCTGCCCTTCCGCTTCCCGAATTACGAGGAATACTCTCGCCGGCAGCGCTGTTACCTCATCTTACGACCAACGCTTACTCTTCTGTGACCGTTGTCAACATCGTGTTCCGTCAACCCTCCTCTTCTTCGCTTCCACTTCACCCGGATGGGTTTGGCTACCTTGTACCTCGTCCAGAAGACGGTTACAATGCGGCTACAGGTTCAGGGATTATCGGATCTGTTTTTGATTCATGCTCGACTGTAGGACAAGACACGCCAGGCATCATCAAGATGACCGTGATGCTTGGCGGTCCATACATCTCTGGCTCGATCTCCCCTTCCCAGATCGATATCCCGATTCTACTTTCTGAACTCTCGGATCAACTTGGACAACCTCTCCCGTCACCTCTGTTTATCAAAGTTCACTCAAATGCAAGATGTATACCCCTGTACAGCATCGGTCATCTACAGCGGATGGAAGAACTGAAGAGTGCACTCACATCGGAACCATGGAACGGTCGTATGGAAGTCGTGGGTGCAGGCGTGGGTGGTGTAAGCGTAGGTGACTGCATAGAAGCCGGGAGAAACGTCGGAAGAACGTGGGGCTAGGCTGGCTTGCGTGAGTAACGAGCTGGTATCATACAGCAAATTTACGTGCCAATCACAAAGCTTAGTGAATCGAACATTGGATTTATCCCCTGCTGCGACCACTGTTAGTGGCCTTCCTGTGATGACAGGTGAGGGCAGTGACCGAACGTCTGATTGGCCGCCCTCATAAAGCACAGGAATCGATCTTATGAAAGTTCTTGCGCTGCACGGTTGCCGCATTGTTTCCCATATCAGGGACTCGTCACTCCAACGTGAAGTTAAAACAACGTCATTGTCGATACACCTATCGTCCAATTGCACGCTCTGTCATCCGCTGGTATCGTCGCTTTTAAGCTAGCGTATGTTGTCCCTTTTAAAGGAACCCCTGAGGTTCCTTGGATCTATGATATCGACGGACAAACCAAATTTGTATTCGCGTTTATCTACGCCCATCACGATTATCAGGCGGACCCTCACACCGATCACCGCAACCGCACTACAATAGATTATGAACACGGCGAGGCCTCCGGCGTCTCCACAGAACGTGGCTCGACCCTGTTGTATCTGAGTAAGTCATCCCAAGAAAGACCCTGAAAAAAAGGTGGCAAATGCGAGTTTCAGCCTCAAAGGCGTGCCAGTTTTGGCCCGGGTATATTCATCCTCCTCTTGGTCTCTTCGCATCCCTTGTGACTACAGCGTGTTTCATCCATGACTATCCCAGTTTATCGACAAAACACGGACTATGACGACTGGGAAGTCGCGTCGGTGTACGACAGCGATGACTGTGACAGTTTAGGCCGCAGCGACGAATCCTCGTACCACTCGGGCTCTCTGGATGACCCCGCCTTTCAGTTGCATGGTCCTCGTGCCGACTATTTATTACCACAAGCACAGCAACAACATCAAAACTACCCACTAGTCGCGATTGCTCGTTCTCGACGGGAGACATGCAATGTGCCGGGGAAACGAAGTGACTTTGCTCTCTCGCGCGCTCTCATTGTACCCCCTCCTGGGGTGATCTTTCCACGCAAAGACTGGGTTTCCCCGCCCCAAGACATGTACTGGCCTTCAACGACGGATCATGTGGCACCTTCGCCTAACATGCCAGTGGATATAGCGCCGATGGAGCCACCCGCAACGTCTTTACTGCTTTCCCCATCTTCACCACCACGTGCACCGTCTCCACAGATAAGGCGGGCGTCACCTACGAGGACGATCGGGCTCGGTCAAGCGCCCCACACGATGTCGGTCGCGACGCCTGGTACTGCCATGGGGCTAAACGTCAACATTCATTCATCTCCTATCATATCACCTCCACCACGTTATCACGAACCAGTTCACACCATTCCACCGCGCCTCACGGATGCAGGGTGTCAGGGGCATTCGGGTATGACGAAGAGTCCTCGACGACCTGGGCATGACGTCTTGTCGACCTACGGTCATGAAGGATCGATCGCACGAAGACCGCAGACAAAGGAGGAGATGAGGGCAAGAGAAGAGCGTTATGGTGGCCCCCTGGATTGCGGACCGGGAGACCGACCCGATCTGCGTCCTCCTCCTGTGCCAAGCAAGTATGAGTATGAGCAGTATGGGTATGACGCGGGGCGGATGAGGACGAGGAAACCACCGATGCGGGAGCGCAGGCCGAGTGTCTGGCAGCGGTTTGTGCGGCGATTCAGTCAATCGCGGGGCGTGTCCATCGGACACACGTAGGTCTTGGAAATGAAAAGAGGACCACTGGCTGGAGGCGTTGTCCGTCTATTTAAGTGATGGCCTACATACAGGATTCTGTGGATAATTTAAGCACTGTTCGTATGTCGGTATAATGCGTACCGTAACAAAGTTGGACAGAAAAAATGTGACACATTGAACGTTGACGACGTTGTGCTCAGAATCTCAACCACCATTATGGTTCGTTCGTACTAGAAATACGACTATCAAACATTCGCCCTGGATACGTCGCCCCGCAACCACCGTCGTCCTGAAACACGTCGCCATATTATAAGGATACCCAGTCTGGATCGATACCGGGTAGGACTACTTGATAACTTGACACTTCGGTCAAGCACATCATATGTCCTCTCCATCCCCTCCTCCACCACCACCAGGCGGCCCTCCTCCGGGCGCCCCGCCTCCTGCGGGTTCTCCTCCACCACCACCTCCTACGGGCTCTCCACCGCCGCCACCACCGCCGCCACCTTCCACGTCCGTAACGAGTACCAACTACTTTTTTGGCTTCGTCATTACCTTTGTCGTCCTCCTCCTTCTCTTTATCGGGTGCGGCCTAGGCTCATGGCGACGGTTCCGCCTCATCGGGACCGCATGGGACATCCAACTACAAGACATGGAGGGTACCCCCTTCGCTGTCCGAAAGCGCGCGCGACGGCGACTCGTACGGCCCGCATTCCTGGAGACGTGGACGTCTCCCGCGTCGCTGGCACACCTCGCAGCGTGCAGTTGGCAAGGCATACAGGTCCGTGTTTTCCCTCTCTCGTACGCAGCGGTGCATGATCGGGCCAACCCCAACGTTTTTTTTCCCGCGTCGTCCGTAGCCAATCTCTGCCGCGTTGGTTTGGTCGCGGTCAAAGCTGACCGGGTCCGTCGGACGACGGAAAGCGAGCGCGGACGGGGAGGGTTCCGCGGTGCGTGCGGTGGGCGCGACGTTGCGGGCGCATGTGTGTCCGCGACATCGAAGTGAGTCGTCGAGACCGCCCCCCGTTCAACGGCCGCCTCCCGAGGCTATTCAAGTGGCTGTCATGATCGCCATGCCGTCGCAGTCGTCTGGCACGTCTGGTCAAACGACGGACGAGCGGCGCTATTTGGGGCAGTCGGGGGTAGGGGAGTATGAGATTGGTATCATTCGCATAGATTGGCCGAGTGGTGAGGGACCGTGATGCATGGACGGTTTTCTGCTTTCTGGAGTGTATTTGTGTCCTTTGTAGATGGGGCGCACGGGTACGCCATTTGGTTTTCTCAGTGCTGCGCTGTCTTTCTCCCCCGATTTCCTCTTTCCAACGGTCACTCACGCGGTGACCGACCAACCGACAACTGCTTTCTTTGCCTAGCTTTAGTGGTGTAGGACAGAGATCATTGCATTGTGGGCATCACGGTGATGCTAAAATGAAAGCAGATTATGATTGTGACCGCGCTCATATGCATGACAATCGTGACTCATGATGGATATTATAACACTACTCAGTCAATTAAGTACTTTCGTTTAAAGAAAGCACGCAGGTGGAAAATTTGCCATACACCTAGACCCACGAGGGAGAGGAGCGTCAACCAGGCAAAATTTTGCACGCGCTGATTCGTCGAGACTGATTCAAGGGGAGGGATGAACAATGAGACATGTACGAGAAAGACGGGGGCGTACGGTTCGTGGTGGCGAATTTCTCTTCCCGTTTCTTGAGATAGTCGAGCTCGTCCACAATCTCTTTGACGAGTCCTTCCAATTTACGCATTTCCATCTCAATTCCGGACAGAGACTCTTGGTTGGCAATGGCACTGGAAGAGGTAGGTGAACAGACGACCGGGTGAACCGTAGAGGGACGTACTTGTAGTCTACCGCATCCGCGCCAATATCCACGTCGAGGTCAATCGTGCGCGTCATGTTGCGTGCAATGTCCGACTTGACGTCTGCGGAGCGCATCACGTTTACATTTCAACACGTCCTGTACAGAAATAAGGACCGACGGACCTGGTGCCAAGTGATTTTTGAAGCAAACACCAATCTCGCCGTCTGCGTGGGCGGTGACCGCGAGGCGGGT
Source organism: Xerocomus brunneocitrinus (assembly GCA_038093375.1). NCBI lineage: Eukaryota > Fungi > Basidiomycota > Agaricomycetes > Boletales > Boletaceae > Xerocomus > Xerocomus brunneocitrinus. Next base: position 17,468 of record JBBPSB010000055.1, on the reverse strand, counting down.
CTCGCCCTTGATGTCCTTTTTGGAGAGGTAGACGTTTCGTACGAATGTGGAGTCGACGATTTCAATGTCGATGCGCTGGTTGGGACCGGGCCCGACGTTGGCGGTGACGATGACAAGGGCATTCATGTGGACGGCGTTCCATACGCATTTTTGGATGGGGATTCTTGCGGGTGGGAGGGCGAATTTGACGGCGGTGGCGAAGGGGAGGAGGAAGATGAGGGAGAGGAAGAGGCTGAAGCGAGTGGTGGGGAACATGGGTAACGTGAATAGCCTAGGACCGTTCCAGCAAACCGCAACTCGACATATATTACATAATCAAATAATCTGCGAAGCGCCACATCCGTGGCAACACCCGATGTTAGGCTCAGCACGATTGGGTTGTCCGTGTATTCTATACTAGAGACGAGACCGAACGCGAACTCTGGAAATGATATTTGTAACCATTCCAATATTGTATTTAGGAGGGTCTTGACTTTTTGGGAGTTATCCATGCTGACTAATAACCTAAACAAAATGGGCCAAATATTACCGTACTTTCACGACAATGCCGACGATGCCGAGCGTCGGGATACGAACCTTGTGGACAAGTTGTGCCAGCCGCTGCTGGAGGGTCTAAATAAGGAAGATGGCTGAGTTCGAAATGTACAAACAATTACAAACGCCCCTCATTCCCTCCAGCACAAGGATGGGAAGGAGCCTGGGTGTGCCCGTCACTGCGCGACTCACACGCGCGCAGACGTGGACAAGCATCGTCGACCACAAGGACACGTCGAAACTCGACCAATTCCTCCTCATCACATTTACCGATCCGAGAAATACCAATCTTACTATTGGTTCGCGTTCCCCGCGTTTGTCGCCAAGCCTACATCGGAGAGAATGGCTGGAAGGCTGCCAACTTGGAACAGCTCAGTGCAGCCCAGGTAACATCTCGCCCACACGTGTACGCTGTTCGTACAGCTCACATCGATCTTCAACGCACTCCACACAGACATTAAAACACAGACTCGTAGTCACAACATCACTCCCAGCCCGGCCCCGCTCCTCTCCAAGTTCGATAAATCCTCGGTTACTCGTACACCTGTAGGCAACCGCGCGGGTATACCCCGGGTATCCGTGCGGCAACCCGTGCCCGTGCCCGTGCATGGGTCAACCCGGGTCTCGGGCAGGCGCGCTCGCCGCCCCACTTCTCCTGCGTGTCACACTGACGTGCGCTCATACACGCCCACAATGGTGTATAGCGGCTCTCCTACACCAAGTGACGTGAGTCAAGACTCTTGGCCAACATCAAGAAGTCCCAGTAGCTCATCGCAAACGTCTAGCCCCAGAATTGGGGTCTCTCCCCATCTTTCTGCGTGCGAACCGTCCTCCAGCGTCTCAGAACGTTGTCTCGAGATACTCAAAGTAGTCCAAGCACCAATCCATGACACACTTGTAAGTGCCGCCCCGTTTAATATTGTCATTTTTACGCATCCCCCTAGACCTTCAACGACATTTCGCCTGCAGAGTACTTGATTATTCGTTCAACATCCAAGCACATAGCTGTGAAGTAAGTCATCAAACTCAATACGCTGTCGCCTTCATAAACTAATATATCACACTCTTCCAGATTCGCATACTACGCTGATCTCTACCAGCTCAGTGCCATACCACCACTCCTGCCCATCCACGAAGTCCCATTTAAATACTTCTCCAGGCATGTGAACGTCTTGCTCGAAAACCTATCGCTTGATACCACCAGCAACATCTCCTGGGACCTTGCCTTCAATGGATCCATCGACAATGTCAGTAATGGATCGATTCGCCCCGACTTCCATCTTGACCTCGAGCTCTTACATGCCAATCCCATTCTGGGTCGGCGAGAGTGGATTCAGCTCCGGTGTCCCAGAGATGCAAAGGCGCCTCAAATTATCTGGAAATATCATACCTGAAGTAGACCTCCTACTCATGGTCGACATTCGTGAAAAGAAGATCACCCTTCCATCCAGAGGACATCCCCTTGCAACTTCGTTCCTCTTGTTCCTACCGACTTTCAACCAGAGAACATCAACGTTTCCCTGGAAGACCCTGTCGTCGTCCGAGACGTAACTTGGCTGACGCTGAGGTCCATCGCGTTCCATGTTGCCCTCCGAGGCTCCGATGGGGAATTCAGGTTTGAGAATGGGCCGTTGTAGTGAGTCCTCTGTCGTCGTGGGATGATCTGTACTTATGCAGTCATCCAGACCTTATTCCCTGTGCTCGAAATGAGTGAGGTTGATAAGATACTAGCCATGGCGAGCCGGCGCCTTCTTGCACAACTGGCTCAGAGGCTCGAGACGACTGGCGCTGACCCCGTTACATACGTGAGGAATCCGAATCCATCAGTGAACTGGGGAGATCTGCTCCAGCCTTGCTTTCCTCGTTCCCTACACCGCACTGCATATAAGCGCTATTGCCTGTAGAGGCGCGAACAGTGACTCAACTCAGACTCGTAGCATGTACTTTATTTAGTGAGCCATGGACACATGTATAATGTATCGTGTCAGCTCCGAGTATTCGATGTGCCCAGTGTCCACACGCGCGGAATGAGTGACCTGGAGTGCGGGCTGTTCTCGTCTTCTGGCTAATTTTCTTCCTCTTGCTGCAGCACTTGTCTGAGTGGCAGTGATTCCGTATACTCGCAAGAGTCCAAATACAACGCTCTCTCTTTACCAAGGGGAAGACAAGACCATTAATTATCATTGCGGACTAGTAACGGAGACAGCAAGTGATCCCCCGTACAGGACAATTATCGGATGGTCGCCTCCCATCCACATCCCAGAGGACAAGGGGTCGCGGATTCTACATCAAGGACACACAGCTAGACATGATCAGCTACACACTGATATATGAGGCGTCGGTCATTCTCAGTGATGGTGCGTAAGACTGGTATCGCCAGGTATAATCCAAATCAAGATATCTAGGTGTTAATATGCATAACGCGAAGCAGCAAAAGTCGATAGTGGTCCTAATAGAGAACGGAATAACAAATGGTCTGGGTGAGGGTGCATCATTGTTCCTGCACACTTTTCACCACTACAGTGGTCCTGACCGTTTCTTCCTTTTTATCCACCAAGGAAGAATTCCTGCTCGGAGCGTTCTCGCCAACGTCGGGATTGACCACGTTCGACACGGGCCCGGTGAACCAGTGCACGCCACCGTATACGGGAAAGTAATACCAGATGATCGAGAGTAAGAGTACACCGCCCAGCACCACAACGGTATAGTTCATGGTTGGTGTGCTCGTCTGAGGAGTAGTGGGGAAGAAGAACACGACACACATAAACGCCATGAAGGTGACGGAGATGATGCCGATGGGGAGACTCTGTGTGCGATACAGAATCAGCTTCCTTTGCCTCATGCATCACTCGGGAGGGACTGACAAAGACTCCAAGGTTGAACGGCCCAGGCTTGAAGTCGTTCTTGAAGATGAACCTCGCTGCGATTGGGATGGAATATGCAACGTAGAGCCCAGTCACGGATAACGCAAAGACGGCATTGATGGCTTGAGCGCCTGCAAGGGAGAGAAGGCCGAGGAGGATGGAGATCACGACGACAAACCAGACGGTATTTACGGGCGTTCCAGTGAAACTATTCATGCGGTACAGGACACTTGAAAGTGGGAGGGCACCATCGCGGGCAAATGCAAAAGATTGGCGCGAAGAAGCGAGAACCTGGAATGTGTCAGCACACAAAATACACGGCAAATGTCTAAACAAGAGTCACCATACTCGATCCCATCATGTATCTGAACATATGATAAGTGAAAAGGTAATGGATGAATTGAACGGACACTTACTGTCCAATGATAACAAATGACCAAAAAGCCAAGGTGCCCTTTTGTCCAAAACTATTTAAGAGGATTTGGGCCATGGGTTGAGGGCTGCTTGAGAGGGTTGCAATGTCGGTGCCCATACAGAACGCAAGAGCGATGTTGATGGCTGAATATTGCATCAAAACATGGGAAAAACTGCAATAGATCAGGCCGCGCACCCCAGCCAAGCACCCCAGCAATACCAATTGCGCCAACCTACGTGCCTTAGTTTAAGTAACTAGAAACACAAATTATACTTACAATTGCCCACGGTACAGCGGTGGCTGCATTCGCGGCTTCCTCGCTAATATGCACACTGGAATCAAATGAACCTAGACAGTGTGATGACTATGGTCAACATATTCTAACCGTAGGAGGCATGGCCAAAAGACAAACAACATACAGATCGTCCAGAGAGGGGCAAGGAAGGAGAGGATAAATGCATAACCATTGGGCCAGCCATTTACTAAGCAACCGAGATTAGTCGAGCACCAACTACCGTGGAGGAAAAACCAAACGATTGGTGAAGTTTCCAAGGGCGAAGTTGGCACTATTCATATATTCCTTTGGAGTAGCAGCTGGGAGACCGATAATTACACCAAAGCAAAGGCTAATGATGTCAATAAGTATTCAAGGCACCACACAACAACCATTTTAGAAGAGACATGTGACGCTCAAATGATTGCGACCTGACGTTCACGAAAAGAGACACTGACCAGAAATTGAGCAATATATAGAGGTTTTGTAGCCGCGCAAGTATGGCAGTCCCGAGAGAGCAAATAATGCCATGAGATAAGACTATTACCACGTAGATCCCGCTGCACAGATGTCAATTGGAGAAGCTGCAGAGGATTAAATGCAGGGTGACATACAAGGTCTTTGCCTGCGTAGCAACAAAGTTCGGGTTGCCGATACTAGCCGCTGCAGCAATCTGAATGGCACAGCCCCAGTCAATAGAGGCTGCAAGGGAAGAAGAACATGTCAAACGAAACCGCGGTTCCCGCAATGGGATGGAACCTACCGACTGCAGAAATGGTGCCTATCGTATTGGCATCTAACAAAGTGGTGAAATGGCTGTAAGACCCATTCGAACGTGGACCTACAACCAACGATCCAAGAGAGAAGGTTTCGATAACGAGGAGGTGATAGAGAATGAGTCCAGAAATAGAGCTATATCAAAAACTATCCGTGTCGTGTGCTCGGGAAAATACCAAGGAGTGACTCACGCCCCCAGAAGTAGGTGCTGCGGATGCAAGCTCTGCCATGGCCATACCGACACAAAGGACAAAAATGCTTGCGACTGCCCACTGGAGAGATATAATATAGATTAGGACGTGTTGGCTGGGCCGGAGGGAAAGAAAGTAACAAATGTGACAAGTTGCACTTTCGTGTCATCCGGATATCGAAGAAGCAAGCAAGATAGAAAAGGTACGCACCCCCCATACCATTGCAGAGGGACCGCCATTTGGGATGGAGTAAGTCAGGACGGAACTGCATGTCACACGAGGTAAGCCACATATTGCAGATAAAGAGTCAGTATACTCACGCAATCGAGGGAAGCAAGCCAATGACACTGAATGCAACGCCAAATACCTATGGATACGACACCGTCAGTGATATAGCTGTAGGTCAATGCGGAATCCCAGTGACCTCGAGTGGCGTGAATGCCCTCTTAAATTCTTGTTTATAGCCAAGCTCAGCGAGGAGCTGTTCATCGGCTTTTGCAATCGCCTCTCTGTTGGTCATGGTCGTAGACCGGCCGTGTGGGTAACCAGGTGGGAGTTCGGGAGAAAAGTGGTCGAAACGCTGCTTTTATCCCATGGTCGGACTCTGAGAAGGTGATATCGGATACGTGACTGGAATGATAAGGAAATTGAGCACGCGCAGTAACCAGTGCATGTGATGCAATCATGTAATTTGGTGGCCGCCGTGACATCGGGCAAGAGTGACCCAAGGCTGGAAAGGTGTCAGGATAAGCCGAGCGTGCCCGTCGTATGCATTCCTTATCGTCGATGTCAACTGTCCACCACATTATCTCGATTGGAGTACGCCTTTCAAAATGGGAACTTGAGCTGGAAGAAATCGGAACATGAACCCAGCACTCAAAACTCATCCAAGCTCATAGTAATACAAGTTCAAAGAGAAGTTGGTGGCGGTGATGCTAGTCATTGATCATGTGACCGTGGTAAAGTCACGAGGAAAAGTGTGACGTGTCAAAACATTTTCTGTACGTGGCCTCAAGCAGGTCATATAAAGCTCGATTTTCTCTCCGTAAACAACAACATCTCTCTCCTCTGCTCATCGTCGTCCACAACGATGACCGGCTCACAACGTCGCCCATCACGCGGAAAGTCGCGCCGCCTGGCGTCCTCTCTCTCTCTCATCTTCCTCACCTTCTTTGCACTCATTTGTCTCTGCCCCGCCGTCTCCGCGCAAGATGACTCAAAGAAAAGCGAGTATGGGACTGTCATCGGTATTGGTGTGTACACTTCATCCTAAATTCTATGCAATGATACTCATCAATCATGGTAGATTTGGGAACTACGTATGTATTACTTGTCTCTATCCTCACTCACTACTCATCTTCTTTTCCCTCAGTTATTCGTGTGTTGGGTCAGTTTACTCGATCGACGACTCGGTACATCCTAACTCACTAGTTGCACAGTGTTCAAAGAGGTGGTCGTGTGGAAATCATTGCAAACGACCAGGGTCACCGGATAACCCCTTCCTGGGTCGGCTTTGGTGAGGACGAACGACTGTATGTTCCTTGTTTATATATCTGTTTTCTGCCGCGACTGACAGCTATCCTAGTGTTGGAGATTCCGCCAAGAATGCCTTCCACTCCAACCCCAAAAATACTGTGTTCGATGCCAAACGTCTCATCGGCCGTAAGATGAACGACGGCGACCTCAAGCGTGACATGAAGCATTGGCCATTCGACGTTGTTGACAAGGCCGGGAAGCCTGCCATTCAAATCAACTACAAGAGCGAGACCCGTGAATTCGTGAGCACATCCTATTTGTTAATTATCCTTGCAAACTCAATTTGCCCATTCCAGACACCCGAAGAAATCAGTGCTATGGTCCTGACCAAGATGAAGGAGACTGCAGAAGCATATCTTGGAGAGAAGGTCACCCATGCCGTAGTCACGGTCCCTGCCTGTAAGTGGTTGGATGCATTATTGGAGCTAAAATACTAAATACATTAATTAGATTTCAATGATGCACAGCGTCAGGCAACCAAAGACGCTGGTACTATCGCCGGTCTTCAGGTCCTCCGTATCATCAATGAACCCACCGCCGCTGCTATCGCCTACGGTCTTAATAAGAAGGGTGGGGAGTCTCAGATCATCGTGTACGACCTTGGTGGTGGTACCTTCGATGTTTCCCTCCTTTCGATCGACGACGGTGTATTTGAAGTTCTCGCAACCGCTGGTGATACCCATCTTGGAGGTGAAGATTTCGATAACCGAGTCATCGACTATTTCGTCAAGGTGTACAAGAAGAAGACTGGCACCGATGTGACTACCAACTTGCGCGCCATGGGCAAGTTGAAGCGCGAGGTTGAGAAGGCTAAGCGCACTTTGTCGAGCCAACAGTCGACGCGGATTGAGATCGAGTCCTTTGATGACGGTAACGATTTCTCGGAGACCCTCACTAGGGCCAAGTTCGAGGAGCTCAACATGGACCTTTTCCGCAAGACCATGAAGCCCGTTGAGCAGGTTCTCAAGGATGCCAACGTTAAGAAGGAGGATGTTGACGAGGTACGTAATAATAAAATTTCATCCTCATTTGTACGCTAAGTGAGGTTTCAGGTTGTTCTTGTTGGCGGTTCCACTCGTATCCCCAAGGTTCAGCAGCTCCTGAAGGAGTATTTCAACGGCAAGGAACCTTCGAAGGGTATCAATCCCGACGAGGCAGTTGCCTATGGTGCTGCCGTTCAAGGTGGGATCCTCTCCGGTGAACAGGGAACTGAAGATGTGGTCCTTGTCGACGTCTGCCCCCTCACCCTCGGTATTGAGACAACTGGTGGTATCTTCACCAAGCTCATCGCCCGTAACACCGTTATCCCCACTCGCAAGGCGCAAATGTAGGTTGTGCGTTTTATTGTTTGAATGTTGTATTCATGAATTATTGCAGCTTCTCGACGGCTGCCGACAACCAGCCTACAGTCCTTATTCAAGTGTACGAGGGTGAGCGTTCGATGACCAAGGACAACAACCTCCTCGGCAAGTTTGAGCTTTCCGGAATTCCTCCTGCGCCTCGTGGTGTCCCTCAGATTGAGGTGTCATTTGAAATCGACGCAAACGGCATAATGAAAGTCGGCGCTGCTGACAAGGGAACGTGAGTGCCATTGGGACTTGTTGTGGGACAATGTGACTGATTTGTGTGCATCAGTGGTAAATCGGAGTCGATCACCATCACAAATGAGAAGGGACGTCTTTCCAAGGAAGATATTGAGAGGATGGTTCGCGAGGCTGAGGAGTTCGCTTCTGAGGACGAGGCGAACCGCAGGCGCATCGAAGCGCTTAACTCGCTATCTTCGTTCGTATTTGGCCTCAAGTCGCAACTGGCCGACCAATCCGGTCTCGGTGGTAAGCTCGAGGATGATGACAAGCAGACGCTTCTCTCTGCCATCAAGGAAGTGACGGAGTGGATTGATGAGAATGGTCAATCTGCAACTACGGATGAGTTGGAGGAGAAGTTGGCAGAGGTTCAAAGTGTTGTCAGCCCCATCACGACCAAGCTTTATGCTTCCTCGGAAGGGAGTGGATCTGGCGATGAGGATGACATCCCTTATGAGCATGATGAACTGTGAGGATGTAATTGACCAAGTCATTGTTATTATTTTCTTTGCTTTTCTCATCTCCCCTCGGTGAGACATACTCGACAAGTGTATCAGATATATACAATTAATAGAGCGAGCCTACTCGGAGTGATAGAGTTGAGTGACGTGTCGATCAATTACAAATTTGACCTTGTGTAATAAATTTTAGGAAATGATCCATTTACACATGATGTGCCGTCAGGTGTATTCCTACAAGTAGTGTACAGAGTGACAAGGCCCGTAGAAAAAAAGAAACAAGAAAAACGCAACTGCGTAATATGCTCAATAGAGAACTAGTCGAGCAGGTATGGGTAGAGATGGAAGAGGGATTAGAACTATGTATGCTGGACGACGTAAGAGGAACGCAGTGAGATGAATAGAACGTAATGCGAGTGGTGATTGGCATTGTGGGTATGATGCAGGACGGGGCAATGTAGACGAAGTTCTTTAGTCGTCGTCGTAGTCGTCGTCGATGGAATACATTGGTGGGGGGTCTCGTATGGGGAGAAATCTGGTGTAGGGCGAAGGCTGTTCTGGATCGGGGGTGACGGCAAGGACAAGACGAAAGGCGTCCTTTCCGTTGAGGTAGAAACGATAGAGACGTTTCTCGCGTATGAATCCGAGGGACTCGTACAGGGAGAGTGCGGGGATGTTGTCGAACTCGGTTTCGAGGACGACCTGGATTGGACGAGTTTGTTGGGGGACGTCATGCTAAGATGGTAACGTACCTCGGTGACCCCGTCGCATTTCATAACGTCAATTGTACGGCGAACGAGGGTGCTCGCTGCGTGGGAGAGGATGAGTGGGAGATAAGGGTTATGGGCGCAGAAGGGGACGTGCTCACCGACGCCGCGTTTGCGCCAATTCTTATTGACGCTGAGCATGGCGATGTAGCCTCTGTTGGAGACGTACTTGTGCATGCTCTGCTTGCACACGATTACGCCTATCGGTACCGAAGACCCCGCCGGTATCGCCTAGAGTGAGTTCGGTAAACCAAAGGAGACCAGATGCAACGGAGAACGCACGAGAAATGCGAGCTGAGGCCTGGGGTGAAACAGTTCAGCGAGAGAGAAGATAAATGATGAACGAGACTCACCATTGGTGTAGAAAGTAACGATAAGTGTAGATGACATAGGGTTCACTAAGTTCACTCTGTACCAAGGACATGATGTGGGGTAAATCTGATTCGCCTATATACTGTCTGTACAGAATCTCCGTCTCGGCCATCGTGTCTGGCAATGAGCGGTGGGCGACGACAACGACGAGGACGAGGACGACTTGCAAGCACACGACTTCATGTCTGTGTACCGAAGAAGCTGTCCCCATTGATGAACCTCGTTTTGGATAAATGTTCACACACAGACAAGGCGCGCGTGAATGTATTTTGAACGTCTTTACGCTCGACGATGGAGTCAATCGCAGCGCTCAAGTCCGTCCTCGCCACGACGCTCAACGCCCGTGGGCACGGCGAGCAAGACCTTTTCGATGACCTCATCCTTCACAAGTCTCGTCTTCGCAACCTCTTGGACGTTGGCCAGCCCTCACCACAAGAACAACGCGAACTCCAGTCTGGTGCGTGTTTTTCCAATGCACGACCGCGTTTGGCGCTTACTTTTGTGCAGGAAAGATCACGATAGACGGCAAATCACTCGCCGTCAACGGAGACTTTGCACTACAAGCCATATTCCTCGCGCAGCAGCTCAAATGCTCCGAAAAGTACATCGCCAGCATACTCCATGCTATCATGTCCGACAACCCAAACATTGGCCCTGTAAACTCGATTGAGGCAACCATTGCCGAGTTCCATCAGCGACGCCGTTATCTCATCGATTGCCTGCGTTACCTATTCGAGGCCGCCGAACTCGCGCACCTACCTGACCCCCCTAGGCTCTATCTCCGTCTCGAAGCCTTTGTGCGGCAAGAGCTTGTCCCTACCACAAAATCAGCCGGCCCCGACGCCTCTCTTGCCTCTCGTATCTTCAAGGAGATCGAGTCTCTAGGTGCAGCAGTTGTCCACGCTCAGATAGCGAGACAAAATGCGCAGAGTAACACCGTTCCCCCTTCCGGTCCAGGTGCGTTATTCTTTTCTCAAACTTGCCATTCTACTCATGCCGTTCAAGGTTCACAACCTTCGTTGGGATACGACATTTTAAATGCCCGCTACGATTCACTCAAGTATGAGCGACGGCACCTATCCATGGTCTATTACCAAATTGCCCGTCTAGGGTACTTCTCCCCAAACGAAGTGGAAAAGTCGATCAATTGGCTCGCAGTCAATTCAAATGATGCCACCGTATTTTACGTTCTTGCTGCCACCCTTGCTACATTCGACCCAGCAGATCCTCATTCATTCGCTGGCAAAGTCCGCAAAAATCTGGCAATCGACAAGGCTACCATCGCATATATGAAACGACAGCTTGCACCCACCGTAAACTGGAAGGAGCCTGGTTTGAAGGCAACCGTACTGCTCAAGTGGACACTCTTCATGACGGAGGCCAGACATCGCGACCCCACCCTCGAGAACCAAGAAGGCTTTAAAACTGAAGAGCTTGAATCTCAGATATGGAATGCCGTTCAGGGTGACGCGTTCACATTCCTTGCTGCTACGCTCATACAGCTCCAGAAACGCACGCATACTTCACCTATAAGCTCCTTTGCACAGCTTGTCCAGCTTATCCTTGAGCAGCAGGAACAACCGCAAAGGGAGTCACTGGCTGATGAATTCAAGCTTCCGGTACTCAACACGTGCGATGTGCTCGTTAGATCTCTGCTCACGTATGCCAGCTCCGAACTGCGGAAAATAAAACAAAGGCAGGAAGATGTGCTTGCAAGCGTCCGGACGGATCGGTCGAGGATGTTTAGGTCTGCTGCCCCTGTCGGTGGTGAAAATGATAACCAACCTACACCACGAAACGATATCGCTATGTTGTATTCGCTCATCGGTATCCTCTACACGTCTCTCCCACCGGAACGTGCCCTGCAGTTCTGGGGTGCGACCCCCCTTGGCGAAGCACATGGTCTGTCGTACATGGAGATTGCAGAAATGTCCGCGGGCAAGCTGCCATCGTTCTTGCAGTGGGCCGTGTGGTCTACCCAAGTTCGTGACGTGAATATGACGATGGCGTTGTACGATATGCTTTCAGGTCTTGCCAAGGGCCAACAGTGTAGTGAGCTCGCGTACAACTTTCTCGCTCGTGGCGGTGGGGAGGTAATACCAGGCAGCAGTCTACCGACTTCCACCGGTTCGTATAGCGCCGGCCCCTCGATATCATGGTCCACGATCTTTGCGCTTCTCGAGTCCTGGGCTTCCCCCGCTTCGAGCCCTCGCGCGAACCACCCTCCTCAGCAATCCCTTGCCGCTTCATTTGGTGGATTCGGTTCTCTTGCTGCCTTGCAACCTCCCCATCCACCTGCTCAGCAGCCTCCTCAACACATCGCCATTGGACCAAAGGATGTACTTCTTGCGCAATCTTTCCTTCGTCTCCTTTCCACCGTGGCTACGAGCTCCGTCGCAGTACGTCTCGCCCTTTCTTCAAACACCCAGTTTCGCGCTATCCCAACTCTTGTGTCACTTGTCCCCCTCGGTATTCCGCTTGAGCTCAAGGGAGCAATTTTTGATGTCCTGGCGGCATTTTGCGAACCTGGCGCGGGTGTCGCAGGTGTGGATATTTGCAAGAGTGTTTGGTCATTGATGGAGAGAGTCGAGGTGATCAACGTACGTGCGTCCGTATCAGGTCGGGCAGTTGGAGCAGGTGCTGTCTTACCGCCTGTCAAAGGGGTGGAAGTGGAATTGGACGAAGTGGAGGCAGTATACAAGCTGTATCCTGCCACCATCCCGTTTTTGCATTTGTTGGCCACGTTGTTGCACACGCCAAAGAGGCTTTCGCCACGAAGTCTGTTGGCCGATGCAGAGCCGCTCAATACGATCCCCGAGTCCCTCGGCCAACCCTACCGCCTGCCTGGCATCGGCCCCTACGTTAGTTTCGTGGTGGATAACGTATTCGCTGGATTGCCTCGTCGAGAGTACGCACGACACTCGGAGAGATGGAGAATGAACGACCTGTGCCTCAAGTTCGTCGAACGCGCCCTAGCAGGCTGGGAGATAGAGATTCTTGTCAGGGGGACTGGAGATGAGGTGCTGAAACGAGAAACAGTTGTCCCATTGCTTATCCATCCAGGTTTCGAAGTGCTCACCCGCCTGCTGACGAATTCTCCCCTCCAATCCACTATCCTTTCCTACATCGTCGACGGGATCGAAGGCTTTGAGCGCGAGCTTCCCTCTGAAGAACCTTATTTTTTGCTCACAATCATTCGTGTCCTCCGCATCATCCACCGAGTACTCGATATTCAAGACATCTTCCTTGACGTCCTCGTCCCTATCCTTTCTGAATTTGACAGCACGCCATTCGTAGGGAGCGTCCAGTCGAGATCTTTCTACACGCGGTTTGACCAGGCCTTAACGTATGGGACCAAGTATATTCCCGCAATCGCATCGTATGCGGTGTACCCGACATACCCAGAGCTTGTTCTACTCGCTGTCAAGATCATCTCTCAGCTCTCTTCTTCGGCGTCCGTCTCAAGTCTCCTCACACTCATCGAACGCAGTCCCGATTCCGAACGTATTCTCAGCGGATTCAGGCAATTATTAGACATCGAGGCTCTGGATGACGTTGAGGCGGCCGAAACAACCGCGGAGCAAATTACCGGTGCTGGTGCTGCAGATAGAGAAACACAAGAACCGTTGGATCAAGCTATCCGGGTTGCGGTCCTTGACCTTCTCATCCGCAATACGGAACCTGGAACAACATTCCCCAATATTGGCCATTTCCTGTTGTTCGGCGGCCCAGAGAATGACCATCAGATTCAAGACCCGCATGCGATTGGCGCACGCCGGACGTGTGTACACGTTATTCTCGATCTTGTCAATGTGGGTGTACCGCGGATGAGAAAGGGCAAGGATAGAGAACGACAGCGGAGGGCGGCGATGCACGCGGAACCACTTTTCAACGTCCTGCCGGCACTAGGCGAGCGGTGTTATCGCATCATCCACCAACTCTGTGTGCACCCTCGTACCTCAGATGCAGCGATGCGGTATCTACGCACGAGGGAAGATTTTTTCGTGCGTCACCTCGCGGCGATCCCGTCGAGGGTTCCGGAGGTGTCTCAGGAGCCGTTCATCGAGGTCATGTACCCTGACGGATCGCGTGTGTTGACGACCGTGTCGACGCTCCGCGCATTCATCGAATTGCGCTCCCGGATATTGGATCTCGCGGCGCTCGATCTGCACGTCTTGACGAACAAGGGACATCACAAGGGCGTCCTCGAGATCTTGCAGATCCTGTTTGGTACAGAAAACACGCAGGACATGGGAGAGTATGACTGGGAGGACGAACTGGGCATGTCGTTTCAGCCGTTTAGGGAGATGGGTCAGTCGCATCTGCGTATCATCGAGTTTGTCCAGTCGTTGAGTTTCGACTGGTCGGACTCGCTCACTACCACACCTGTCGACCTCGAGTATCTGGCGTCACTTAACTTGCACGCGTGTGCTCGTGTGGATCCGGCGGGGTGCGAGGTGGTGGATCAGTCTGCGCTCTTGTCGCTCCTCATGGCTGCATGTCGGACGCTCCATTCCCAAGGACGTATCGCAACGACGTCGCAAGCGGAGAAAGTCAGTGCGGAAACGGTCTACATTCTGGAAAGCTGTGCGATCGAGAATCACAGAAGGGAAGTTTCGTACGCGGTCTCGACAGGCTATGAGGCGTGGCGCCGGCTGCTCGACATGGCGCTCACCAAGTGCTTCAACCGGCTTCCACACGATCGACGTGAAAACATGCTATTTGACCTGCTGCACGTTCTCCCAGGGATCGTGCGCTCCGACGTCCAGGAAGGGACGGCTGTCTTACTCTCTGAGGCTATCCTGTCTACGATTACAAAGCTGCGCGAGGACCGACGTCACCAGATCATGCTCCAGTCTGCGGGAGGCGATATCGAGGCAGGTTCGTTGCCGACGGAGCGTCTCTACGCGCTTCTCAAAAGCCTGCTCGAGGGCATTCTGGACAACAACGGCTCCGAGCTGGTGCGCGGCAACTTGTATGCGTGCTTGATCAACTATCTGCACCTCGTCTCTGCCGACGACGGGCATCCGGATATAGAGGTCGTAGACACGTTTGGGAAGCGGTCTGTTGCGCTGTCGGTATCTGCGTTCAGTTGGAAAGAAGATGTGTCCCTCGCCGAGAGTCAGGGAGGGTCCGCGCGGTCGACGCCGACGCCGACACGTCCTACGCAGCACACGACCGCACTCGAAACCGGCACTTTTTCCACGATGAAGAGTGTGTTGGAGCGGTTGGTGACGACGATTTCGCGCGACGCGATTGATGGGACCGAGGTGTGGAAGACAGTGGCGTTTACGCTCCTCGATGCGCTCACGCATCTCTGCCGGGCGGACAAGTCGCGCGTGCTGTTGTCGACGATGGTCAAGTATGGCGTGCTGTCCAATTTCGTGAGGGGGATCAAGGAGGCGGAGATGCATTTGCAGTATGTGCTCAAGCCTGATCCGGGTGCGTTTTTTCGGCGTTTTTTTATTGTGCTGGGCTGAGGCGGTGATAGATGACTTGAACCCGCTGTACGTGTATGAAGCCAAGATGTCGCTGTTTACGCGGATGGCGCAGACGAGACCGGGTGCAGAACGGCTGCTGGAAGCGCAAATTCTCCCCATCTTGTCGCAGTGCGAGTTTTTGGACGCGCGGCCCGAAGAGGACCAGTCTTTTATGGGTGCGTGTCGCGGCGTCCTCGCGTGTCGTTTGGCTGATGTTGGTGCAGACCAAGATTCGTTTTTGCCATCGGCGATCCAACGGTATCATCAGCTGTTTATGCCTGCGTTGCAGCTCGTAGTCGCCATGCTCGCTTCGCTGGGTACGAAACATACGACAGCAAATAATCAAGTGCGTGCATTTGTTTTGGTGATGGCTCGTGTATACTTAGTTCTTGTTTCTAAGGCGCTCGAGTTCTTGTCAAGCCACAGGGACACGATCGTGATCATGCTCAAAAATGATAGTGAAGAAGTGGCGTTGTCGTTTATTGAAGAGGTCCACCTGCTTGTATCGCTGAGTGGCAGTCTTCTTCCCTTGGTTCCAAAATCGGAGCTGGCAAGTCTCAGTCGTATACCTCACTGTCTTACGGGCTGACGGTTTGAACCCAGTTGACGATGAACACTGGATTTGGTGGCATCCACGGGGCCATTCTGGGACTCGCTGCTCGGTGTCTCGGCAACGGTCGATGGAGCCAATCTGTACGACCACAGACGGACAGCGAGATTGCACTCGCGAGCGTGTTTGCGCCCGGACATCAATCGGAAACCAAGTTTGACGTCCAAGTACGACGACAGGAGCTTTTGCTTCGAAAAGCGGTCATAGAGTATCTAGGCACAGCAAGCGATTTTACGGAACCGGAGATGACGTTGGTACTTTCTTCTGTGTTGTCGGTGCCTCGCCACGATGAGCGGCCGACTCGGGTGATTGGTGCGTTTTCATTTTGGGAGGTGGGACCAACTTTGACCCGCGTTTGCTAGCCACTATTCCAACTGTGGGAGATGCGATCGAGGCTCTGTACAGTCTGTGTGACGATCTCGCAGCGACGTTGAAGCAAATTGCGGATCTCTCTGCGGAGCTGTCCTCGCGAGACCACATTCGTGTGGACAATATCCAAGAAGTAGGTGGTAATGTCACCCGTTGACTCTCTGTTTGAAGTTTTACTTGTACAGATCGTCAGTATTTCGGATCCTGCGTTTTTGCAGGACCTCGACATTGCGCAAAAGCGGTCCTTGATCCATCAAGCGTATCAACGACTCAAGTTGGAATTTCAGGATGAAGTCAAGACGGTGCTCGGTACGACGGAGATGGTGCTGTTGTTGCTTTGGAGGCATCTCGCGAGCTACGCCGAGACGGATCCGTCACACCGGGCTGCACCGCCAGCTGCCAACTTGCGGGCGTCGATGCGGTTGTTGCCCGTGGTGGACGCGAACATGTTTAAAGATGAGGCGGGCAAGCGGCTCGTGGGTGCGCTGACGCGGATATCGAGTCTCGATCTCGTGAGTGGCGTGATTGTAGGGGTTTGCGGAACTGATGAACTCTGACAGAGCGCGGAGACGATTGGACGGGATTGGCAGTCGTACCAAGGGTATATTGAGATCATGTCGCGGAGGTTGAGGGATACGGTTGGGCTGCTGGAGTAGCGTTTCATTCCAAAAAGACTGCACATGTAGACGGTGTCATGATATGATTGCACACGAGGAGATAAACAAGTGGTAACAAGACTGGGGGGATGAGATGTAAGTAGAGTATTACTTAAAGTTAAAGGGGGAGAAGGCTTCCTGCGCCGCGAAGGGCAATCTGACCGCCGACACGGAGAGTCTGTGTCCCTCCGGGGAAGTATGCGAGTACGTAGGCCACCAAAGCGACGACCTAAGGGTGATGAGTACGATGGATTGTTAGATCGCGTAGACAGACCTGGACGATGCCAGCCAACAGCGAGCCGAGCTGTGAATGTGCCTGCCAACAGCGATCAACGTCAGATGAGAAACGACATGGAAATGCGAGTTACCCCGAGCGCAAAGTAGAGGGTGAGACCCAAGCTGAGAAAGTAGACGGCTGAGAACGGAAGACGTTCCCTGGACACGAGATGTTTGATGTGGTTGATGGGTCCGATGAGGACTGAAAAGCTGTTTTGGTCAGTGTTTTTGCGGGGCAGAGGGGGGGGGGGGGGGGGTGTAATTGCCCCACCAATACGAGGAGAAATACCAAGCTGCAACCCCAAC
>JBBPSB010000054.1:0-74575 GCA_038093375.1 Xerocomus brunneocitrinus | reverse complement strand
CCCATACAAGTACCCATTGTATGGGTATGTACCCATGGTCATGGGTATGGGTATGGTGTGGGTATGGGTGTGGGTAAGGGCTCAGATACCCATGGGTTTACCCACGCAGTACTCTATATGCCGAGTGTCTGTTAACGCGTCCCAGATTGGAAGCCCTTCACGTTGGAGAGCAGCAAGGTGATGAAATCCAGGGAAAAGAAAAGAGTCGATGTTTTTCGGCTTTTTAGGCCCAGGAATAAAGCCGCCAGGAAGGACATTGAGTTTGCGATACCGAGCACCAGGCGAAAGGTTGACAATAATCCAGATATAGACCCAACAGTCTGATTCTTTGCTATCATAGAGCTGCGCACCGTCCATGGACACCATCAAAACCACGTCGTGTTCTTTGATGTCGCCAGCGAGAACGCCGCCGAGAAAATCCCATCCGGCCACGACGTCATCAAGGACAGGAACAGTGCCCTCTCCATTTGCACCAGACCGGGCCAGATCACTTAAAATCTCTTGCGCCCGTTCCCACAGGTAGCGCATTGCACGAGCACCTTCTTGGCTACGAAAGCGTGCTTGGATTTGTGGGCCTAAGGGAATCATGGTAAACTGTTGGGCGGGAACCTTCTTGTTGCCTTGGGTTTGCTGGTTCCAACGGGGCGCATGACATATAGAGCAAGCATCGAGATCAGCAAAAGGGCCAGTGAACGCGTGGCATGATTCTGGACACATATCATGCTGGATGGCTTCTACGCCCGAGTAGGTAGCGATCAACTTCTCGACGTTCTTGTACGATTGGATTGTAGCCGCACCCGGAATGTTACCAAAGTTTTGTCTGAAGGATCGAGTGATGCGCTTGTAGGCATCTTGGGATGCATGTTCTAGCGCGAGATACATGGAAATTGAGTGGCGGATTCCGGGGTCGGGGATTTCGAGAGGGATATTGGGTGGGTTACGAAGCCTGTCCATCGCATCGTTATCCCACTTTGCAACCGGTTCTGAGAGCGAGGCGTTTGAGATGGCTTGAATGAATGCCATCGAGTCCACCATCGATTTGAATGATGCAGAATTGGCTAGGTTGGTTATGTTGATGGGGGGAACCTCTCTCCTTTGATACACGATGGAATTGTACCGACGAGCTGGAGGAGGATGTTCAGGAGGAGTTGGAGAACGAGGTGGAGATGGCAGATCACGAAACGGTGATAGTGACGGTGAGCGAGGCGAAGGGATAGTATCTTGAAATGGTGATGGTGAACGAGCGTAGCGATCCTGGTCAATATCCATGGGACTGATCTAAAAATATATATTACGAAAAAAAGCGTAGAATAGACTCGAAGACATACTGAACGTGCACGCTCAGCACCTTCTGGAGCGTTTCTGGGGACGTTGTTCTGCAGATTCCGCCTGCGTACACCTAATCCTCTTGCTCGACGTCTAGTGGAACCATCGATACCATCGAACTTGGCAGCTTGAATGCGAGCGCGTTCCTCTTCGGACGAGGCTTCTTGTAAATGACGGAAGAAGGTGGTAGCCGAGACAGTGTGAGGCTGACCGAACCCATGTCGAACGCAGACGCAGTTGAACCGATTATTTGGCATGGCCCACAGCTGGGAGAACAGGCGATATGCACGTGCACGCGGCGTGCAGCTTTGCTTGCACAACTTGCAACTTGCGCTTCTTGGCTTTGGCGCGTGCATCTTTGCAAAGTTGCACACATGTGCACGCAAGGTATCGAGCTTCGATCTCCTCAAACGAACAATATCATGTAGTATCAGCTGGGAGCATAAATATATTTGTAAATACATATGGTGACATCCGATATCATCTGTCAGCATAGCAAGTTCTCACTGGGGCTGAGCACTGAGCAGGCGGCTAGCTATACATGGAAACTAAATGCCACGATGGGCAAAAAACACGACATCACAGCCACAATTGTCCCCCCCCAGTGACCTTGTAAACAAGGTAATTCGAAGGATCTACTTGGCTACTTACTGTTTTCGCAGATAAAATGTATGTCTCCCCACTCAACCTCGGCATGATTGCTGCCTACCTTGTAAGCCATAGGTTATACACCTAAATACATTACTGACGGTGCCCATAGATGTCACTGTCGAGGTCTACACGTTATTGCTGAAAGCACGTACAAAACTCAAAAGAAGTTGTTTTGTCAATGTCATCCGCAGGGTTTGACGCGACCCGACTTGCCACGAAGATATTGTTGTAGTTACTAATAGCCGTCATAGTCTTGCGGAGTTTGAATTACACATTGACCATGCCTATGGGCATCTTCGCATCAACAACGTCAAAAGTTGGTGATTCCCCCCCATCGGAATTCCATACATGCTGCTCTCCTTCATTTCCACCTATCTAACATATCTTGCATATCCTTCAGCGAGAGTTTCAAGTGGTGATAAATGGCTATTCGGAAAACCGAGATCAGAAAATGGCGGGAAAAGTAGTTGTCTATTCAACTATTATTTCTGCCATTTTCCGATCTCGGTTTGGACCACTTTGCTCCCCGCATTAGCGACGTTCCATTGTGTAAAGTGGTGCAAGCAAATCACATCCTGCACTATGGCCATCACTATGGGTCACCTTTTTCTGCTCATACGATTCCATGGACCGAGTGCTGAAGCGCTGATCATCTATCAACAGGTGGCAGTCACTTCTGGCGGGTGATAGTACACCGCAAGGGATTTTTAACCTTGCCAAGGAAAAGCTGTGCGGAAGCCAAGTGTACAACACAGAAGATTCTCATCAAGCCGTTGCGGTCCTTGCATAGCACATTAGCTATTTCCGAAGTCACCACGAATCTGTACAATGTGGAACCTTCGTCGCCAGTCAACTTAGGGTGTGCAGCACAACCACTGATGATCGCACCTGGATTTACTCTATGTACCCCTCAGAACCCTTCAATCCTTTCTTGCGCCGCCGCATCCTTACTCCACGAAAATCCCGATACACTGGGAAAACCCTTGCATATGTTACAGAGAAAGGTTGACAACGGACTTATCAACATTGGCGAAGCTGGCTCCTCGCGAAAGACCTTTATGTCCTTCGAAATGATCATAGCTGGGCAAACCCTCCAGGATAATCTGACTTTCTGTGAGATGATACTGCATGGCTGAAGACTCGGCAAAGGATTTGTTCCACAAGCGATGCTGCAGCCTGACATACTACTCGTTGTTTCAAAATTGTATAGTGATTCAAACCATCGCGCACATGTAAAGCGTATAGTCGCATCGTATTTGTATCCAGGCCAATCTCATTTTAGTGCCAACTCGACTGAAGTTTGCGCATGGTCTGTCGGTTGTCGAAGCTCACGCACTAGATTCCCAGCATGTCAACGCTGACCAGACTCGACGAGCGACCCGCCTAATTAGAATAACCACAATGAGTGGCCAGTAGCAAATTTTTAGGCAAAAGCACGTCGAACGCGCCATGATTCATCATTGATAAAATTGGAACATTTGAAACCGTGCATTTGAAACGGGGCCTCGGCGACGGGATGATTTGTGCATCAAGCCTGCTTCACTGCCAATACATAAGTCCGCAACAAGAAAACGGATAACGCGGTCAATCGGATCCACTCAAGGCTTCCAACTACTACCCAGAGCATAGCTTTCTCCTTGGACCTGTTAACCGCATGAATTCTTAGTGACCATCAATGGTCCATCATATATGATATTCTGATGGGCATCAGAGTCCGCTGATTGTCCGGCCCAAGGATCTTTGGATCTCACCGCTCGTATCATATTGAGTCCTACAAGAAGGACGATGGTCTTGCTCCATGTGATAGCCCGCCCGACTCACCCTGTCGACAAGGAGACTGGAACTTGTCAACGAAATTTCAATTACTTCATTTAATTTAAATTAGACAGTCAGGTCGGTCCACCTTTTCGGTTCCCCTCTCCTCTCAGGCCGGTCCTCTTCGTCTTCTCTAGTCACCGCTGGGCGTGTATTCGACTTTCCGATGGCCAATAAACGGTCCTCTGGTTTTGACTTCAAGGACCGCAATCCTTTCGTTGATCAAAACCCGTTCATCGACCCAGCTCCCGACTATGACCCCTCCGGTGTACCTATTGGAACGTCTCTTTACAGAAACAAGTCGGAGCGTGACAGACTCCAGGGTATTCAACAAACATGGGTTAATAGAAGTACCCCAAAGGGCCCACAGAAACCCCTCACACTTGGCCAAAGATTCGACCTATGGATGATCAACGAAGGAGGAAAACGATTGTTCTTCTTCGCTTGGATATTCTTCCAGTGTCTCGTCGTTGCTTTTGGCTTCATGAACTATCAGCTCAGTGATGATCTAACCAACGCTCGTGCGACTTTTGGTATTGCTTATCGTCAGTATTTCCTTCTCCATCTCGAAAATTAACAAAAGCTCAACAATGTACTCTTATAGCTATCGCTCGTTCTGCTGCTCTCGTGCTACACACCGACGTTATCTTCATCCTTTTGCCTGTCTGTCGCAATTTTATCTCTCTTCTTCGTCGGACCCCCTTGAACCAGTTCATTCCGTTCGACAAAAACATCACCTTCCACAAAGCGACGGCATGGTCTATGGTTGTATTCACGGTTATCCACATTGCCGCACACATGCGCAACTTCCAAGAACTCGCTATGCTTGACCCTAATGCAAAGACTACTGGTCAGCGTATTCTTGTCTTCTTGCAGGCAAACTTCGCTACTGGTCCTGGTGCCACAGGCTGGATTATGACTGCCTGTCTTGGCATTATGGTTTGGTTTGCAATGGAGAAACGGCGTCGTGGCAACTTTGAGAGGTTCTGGTACACTCACCACCTCTTCCTCGTCTTCTTCCTTGCATGGCAGTTCCATGGATTGTGGTGCATGATCAAACCTGATAGACAGCCGTTCTGTTCATCCAATTCTGTTGGTGTTTTCTGGGTGAGTTCGGCGTCTACCGTAGTACCTGCTTCTCACGAATCCAACTTCAGCGTTACTGGCTTGTCGGTGGCGGGATATGGACCTACGAGCGCATCTTGCGTGAAATTCGGTCTCGCCATAAAACTTACATCTCCAAGGTCATCCAGCACCCTTCAAAGGTCATCGAGATCCAAATTAAAAAAGAGAAAACGACCACTCGCGCCGGCCAGTATATTTTCATTTGTTGCCCGGAAATCTCTTATTTCCAATGGCATCCTTTCACTCTTACCAGGCATGTGATGCTCCCACTATACCTAGGATGTTTTTCTGAAGTATTTGTAGTGCGCCAGAGGAGGACTACATCTCTGTTCATGTTCGCGTCGTTGGCGATTTTACCACAGCACTTGCCAAGGCCCTTGGCTGCGATTTTGATTCCAAAAAGGAGACAGAGCTGAACCCCAACGGTAGTAAGGTGGTAAGCACCAACACCAACCCACCGCTGAATAGGACGCTACCGCGCATCATGGTCGATGGTCCATTTGGTAGCGCATCGGAGGACTTTTTGAAGTATGAAACTGTCTTGCTTGTCGGCGCTGGCATCGGTGTCACGCCATTTGCCTCGTAAGTGCTACAGCCCAAGCATCACGAATGATACCAAGACTATTACAGCATCCTGAAATCTATCTGGTACCGGATGAACAACGTGAACAACTCGAAGCCCACACGCCTCTCCAAGGTTTACTTTACCTGGGTCATCCGTGATTTTGGTAGCGCGGAATGGTTCCACTCCCTCCTGCAAGCCATTGAAGACCAAGATACTCTCAACCGGATTGAGATCAACATTTATCTCACTGCCAAAATCAAGGAGGATGACGTGAACAATATCATAGTGCGTTTTTACCGACCGGACTAACATCCTGGCATGCTTATGCTCTTTGATTTTCCGCGCATTTTTCCAGGTTCAGGATGTTGGCGCGGAAAAAGATGCAGTCACATCACTACGGGCCCCTACTCATTTCGGGCGACCAAACTGGGATAAAGTATTTTCATCTCTCGTCGACAAGCACCCTGAAACAGATGTAGGCGTGGTACGTATACACACACTTGCGCAGCACATCGCCCTAATTCCGTGTGTTCTTCCGCAGTTCTTTTGTGGACCTCCCGTGTTGTCCAAGCAGCTTCACCAAATGTCTAACAAGTACTCGGGTCCTAGTGCGAACGGAACTAGATTTTTCTTCGGAAAGGGTATGTTTCCTGGTTGCAATGCTGATGCTCGGTCCCTGATGTTTGATAAACAGAAAACTTTTGAGGTCTAATTTATTGGTTGACTTATATATGTATGTCCTTGTGTCGCGGCCATTTGTATAATTGCGTGCTGGTTCACCTTCTCTACGATGACTTGGGACTTCTTTGGATTGTTGGGATATCGAGTTGATCTTTATGCTCGCGGTGTCAGTCAGTGCGCAGGATCGTAAGCTGATTAGGTAAATTAACCTAGGGTTGTATTGTGGTGTATTCTACAAGGTTGCTCCAATGATTTATATTGTGAATTGTTTGAGGAAATGCATGTAAAAGCTACGAGGGGAATTTGGGGAGTGGACGTGCGAATGCACAACGTCCCGAACAGTGAAAAAATATTAACCGGATCAAACGTAGTCGGCGTTCTACACTAAAGGAGGGCCTGGCCTGCATCCCCACAAGTTCTGGTAATACTCGAGGGCGATTTGCCATGTCACATCCTGGTATGCTTCCAACTCGCCTTCGGCTTCGTACAGACCTTTGAGCGCCTCGTACAGACCATCCTTGCCGTCGACTTGGTAGACCTGGCACCAGACTCCGACGAGCTTCCGAATAAAGTCGCTCATCGTGCCCTCACTGGCATCCACGATGATGACCTGCATGCAGTCGACGATCTTCTCGCGCGCCCATCCGGAAGGCCAAGCATCTTCAAGCGCCGCGTCTGGAAGACTGACAACATCCGCCGCCTTCTCCCAAGGTACAGAAGCGAGCGCCGAGGGACTCCGGGCGCGTCGCTTGCGAGAAACCCAGACGACAGATGAAGACCGGATGACCCGCGCTCCTGGCCCTTTACGGAGCATCACCATGAAATCAGGGTGGCGAATACATGCGTTGACAAATGCTTGCCCCATTGGATCGCTCAGGGACAGGCCACCACACAGAACGAGGTTACGCTTGGTCTCTTCCCAGACAGAGCCATTCGAGTGTGAGCCAAACTCGTTGCATATGATTGAATGACGGGGCGAGGAGAACGGAATGCCGTTTGGGATAAAGCCAGCCAAGATCAGTTCTCTGGAGCCATCGAAGCTAAACTTGTACTTAATGAATGTTTGGCATAAAGGCGCTTCAGTCAACAGAGCGTATCGGTTGAGGTCGATGACTTGATCAACCTGTACAAATAGTGAGCACTGCAGGTTCAGAAAGATCAGAACTATCAGTATACCGTTTTACAAGTCATGCGAAGACAAGAATAACATCGACGGATAGCCATCATATGACCCCATGCACGTAAAGGCCACCGTTCACCACTGATATCTTTGAAGACCTTTCCGCCAAGCACGACCATGTGTTCACCATCTGTCGACCGCACCACGTCATCGACAGCAGAGTGAATGTCATGTATGTGCAACGAGTCGAAGGCTTCCCAAATCTTTTCCATGGTAACAAAGTCAAGTTCCTGGTCGCTTAACAAGGCCACGACGCTGTCATAGGACTGCGAAAGAAACATGAGAGATGCATCCTTGTAGATCGCTCGGCGAACGTATGCATGGATGACCTCCAGTCGCTCGTCGTGAAAGCGTGACGTCGGAGAGGCGCAAAACCCAGCGAGGAACACCTTGTTCCTCTCTCTAGATACAAGGGCCTTCTCGCGTAAGACAGCCTCCAGGGGATCCTCAATAGCAACATCTTCGGCGCTGTCTGTAGACCGAAACGATGCGCCAGCACCCTTTGCGAAACCCCCGTGGCCAGAACAGTCATCTGTCCCGAGCGTGTCTTGCTCGAGGACCCAGAGTGCGCTCTGCCCTTCGAGGATGAGTTGATATCCGCGCGCTTCTATGTGCGACATCAGGTGCTCTACTTCGGCCCTCTTCTGCACTAGATTATCCCAGAAAACCTTGTGACCAAAATCCTGCGCTTGCAGGTCAGGTTTACCCATGATCGTAAAGTGCACAAGCATTTACCATATCTTCTCTGTTTCAATGGTTCGGTTACTGAGACTCATTATCAAGGTGATGCAATATATCACGCACCCGAAGAACCTTCGGGTAAAGTAGACCCGTGCCTCGATGCATCTGCAAGGCGGTGAAGGGATTGACGAAGTCTTAACCGCTGAGTACGCACCTAGTGAGCAAATTATACTTTCCCCGAAGGTGGGAATTCCACTCTCGCAAAATGGAAAGGCTGTCGCACGTCATGATTGTCGTGACATTAGAGCACTCCGAGATGTTAGGGTATCCCTTGAGAAGTGACCCGTGGGCTTTGTAATTCGTGTACAACTTGAGACGCTCCTGTAAGTTGTAAATCTCTGCGAACTTTGTCGACTGAAAGCTTGGCCAGAGCACACCTCATTGTGACGGTGACACCACAACACGCCGTCCCGGGCTGACGGAAGAGAACATTCGGTGCCCGCTGCACAGAGGGCTCCACATGTGTTTATTTTCTTTCTCTGAGATCTTGTCATCGCTGGAGGTGGGTTGGCGAAGTGCTGGTGAGCTCTGAACTTGACACTGGACAGAACATCGTCGATCGGGCGGGACTAAGACTAGCTCACGTGATCGCATATCAATGATTCATGAATCTGACATGAAGATGGGCGAGCGAGACTTGATGTCATTCATTACATGGACTATATTTCCCGCTACAGTTTCAAAGCGTATCTCTGAATGCATTGGGTATGATTTCAAAGTGATTGAGGATATGGCTGGTTGTCCATGTCAAGTTCCACACTGCCTCATGATGGATGGGAATAGTCCCAGCATGCTTGCGGGGCATGTACTATGCCAGTGTCCACTGGCTAAGCAAGGTCATAGTATCACTCACTTGAGGCACCAGCTACGGTATTGTTCTCCCTCAGGCTGTTCGACATTCGATGCGATGTCACTGGCAACAGACTCGTGCGCAAGGTCCCCGATCAAAAAGTTGCCAAGTTCTACTCGCCTCTGTAGCATATTTGCGCATCGCATCTTCAAGTAACGGTGCTGTAGCTAGGTGAATGAAGAATCAATGACCCCTGATTACATCATCAACATAGGTGCAAGAGTATGTTTTTCCCGTATTTCCATCTAACACCGATGAGCTGAGCCACCAGGACAGTCACCACTCTTTTGACACCGCCGTCTTTGAATCAATATTCCGCTGGCAGCCCCGATACCCACGTCAAGCCCGCCATCACTCGACCGCTGCTCTAATTCCGCTGCTGAGCCATACTAACACCCACAGGGAAGACGAGCCGGCTCCGCTATCACCCAAGTCTCACGACGGACGCGAACAATATTTGGGGCTGGCCCAAATGTGGTCAAAGCGTCTCAGACTAAACTTGAAATGAAACACCGGTTTCTGATCTGGTACATAGTACCGGCGTTTATGCTGGTCCAAAATATTGTTCCATCCGTCGTGTCTGACTATCACCGTCTCACCGCATCTTGGTAATATGCGCCAAGAACCCTTTTGTACGTTCGGTATCGCATGTGTTCAATGCCGGAATGCATATTTTTGGCAGCCTACTACCACTGGATGACGCGTGTCGTTAATACAAACGCACCGCGTTCAGATGCGCAGGGCGCATTCAATGGCCCCATTCATTTGTCTTCTTGTTGAGCTTACACTAATGATTCTGGACCAGCTTGGATACCCAATGTAGGGTTCAATCGATATGTCATGCCGAATAATGAGCTACTAATCGAGGATTTTGGGTGGCCTAGACGCCACGGCCGTCCGCCATTAGTATCATCCCTACCAGCCGCTTTGCTATATTGGGTTCCGGCCCTCTCGGGATCGTGACCGGCACTACGAGATGCCGAGACAGCGCAGCACGATGGCAGCCAAGCTGCATAGCCTTGTGATATTTTCAGTCTCATCGGATCTTGATAGTCACCGAAGGCAAAGAGTTCGGTACTATCATTCACACCATACGCTTGTATACCATATGATCACCTCGAATCATGACATCGGAATTTCGTCAAACTCATCTACGAGTCGGAATAAAGCGTACAGAAGTTTATAAGGTTAGTCGAATATGTGTATAAATACTGCTAGCCCATGCATGATCTTTCACCATTCAATATCCGGTGGCAGCGGTAGGGTTAAGGAATGGATCGTTGCTATAGTTGAAAACCGAGCAACCACGGAGGACAGTCTGGTTGCACGAGAAACACCAGTTGATGGTAGAGTTAATGGTAGTCCACTGAGAAGAAGAGTGTTACAACGAAGAACAAATATGAAACGAACAGGAACGTACGTCAAGGGCCTTGATCAATTGAGGCAGAGTGAGATTGTTCTGACCAAACATTTTCAAAGGCTGGAACGCTGCGTCATCTGTCCCATTCTTGAATTTCAAGGCAACGACATAATCGCCGGCGGTATCCTTGGACAGTTCGAGAGCAACAGCGGAAGCATAGTCGGCTGTGTACAGTGATAAATACAAGGCGGAACGAATGAGCGACCATGCTCACCAATTCCAGATATCCCTGGGCTGGTCACCGTAGCATTGGTAACGTTGAACAAACTTATAAAAGGCTTGTAGTCGACTTCCGTCAATGCCAACTTGACCTTGTTGTTTGACAACGTCATGTTGCCCAACGACCAGAAAATTTCGGGCCAAAGGGTTCGAATCGCGACTAAGAACCGTCAGCAGGCAATAGTAAAACGTCGACATACCACTTACTTTGGCCGACTCCATTCTGGACACTGTCCGTGAAGACGTTTTGTTCGTGAATGTTAGCGAAGTAGCGAGCCTGCTGCAGAAGGGTCTCGGGGAATGATTTGTAGAACGTTGCGTTGTGAGTATACTGCACGTTGAGGAAGTCATAGATCTTGGAGAAGTACATAAGACGAAGCCCATTGACTATATCAATCGCTACCACTTACATTCCACTAGAGGTCAAGTCAGCGCACAATCGATACAGGAATGAATGCCACAAACCATGTTGAGGAAACTGCTATTCATCCCATTGAGGTAGGGTTTAACAGCTTGAAGGAAAGGCGCGGCTTGCGCTGCCGCGTTCTGGAATACGACACCGGTGTTTAAACGAGACATATGGGATTGGAAATACTAGGGGAGCCAAATTAGAATTTGTTGCAGCGCACTCGCCCAGACTTACCTCGCAATCCATCCAACTGGTAAGAGAAGGAGCTTGCCAATCCTCGAGAGATTCTACTGGAATATACTGGTATCCTCCCAATGGAGCCTCAACCAATTGACCATTCGCGAGGGTTGTATTGGATGCCGGAGTTGGGGGGTAAAGACCTTGAAGCAGAGCATAAGCGGAATCGAGTATAACGTTTCCTCCTCCCGCGTCCGCCCGAACATAAAGTTGATCAATATCAGCAACGTCAGTCTTGATGCCTTGAATATAAGATGGCGACGCTGGGTTGAGATAGGTCTGCCTCAAGTAGCTACCCAGGGCATATTCTTGGCTCTGCAAAAACTTCAGCATTGCATACAATACTTAACATTGCACATACCGATCCATAAGGCGTCAGGTAGCCTTGTGTCGAGTTGTAGGTTGTGTAATTCTGGAAAAGTACACCAGCACGATCGCCATGACGAGCCAAGAGAACAACGCCGATGAGACCCGTGCTAGTCGTGTTTACCATTTTGAAGAGTGGAAGAAGATGCGCTGGATGGAGATGTTGGATGCCACAATGAACCTCGCACCTTATATATTGCCAGTATACGGCCTGCAACGTAACAGAGCGGTGAATTACGCATACCGCTGAAGCCCCACGACATAACAACTGGCAGTGAGGATTGCGATCAGCTGTACCTTGATTTACGGCGCCGAACTATTCAGCCGCGCCAAGAACCCTATTGCATCGGATTTGAAATGAATCACCGCATTAAAGGAGGCCAAGCTTGCCGATTCATGGTAGAAGTAGTTGGAGATAACTTGATTCTATGCATGGAAATAGTAATGAAATAATAATCATCCCCCTGAGACATGTCAGTGATCATTGAGCGTAGCATTGTGTGGGGCTGATTTGTTGGCCCTTGCTGAGCCACTGAGGCCCGTAGCAGTCACTGCGCAGGTTTGGTGGCTTGCAGTGGCGATGTTTATGCTACAAAGTTGAAATGCCTAAGAATTAAACCGCAAATGGCAAGATACTTTGATGGCCGCCGGGTATAAGCTGGCTGCTTACTATGCCAAGAGGTTGTACAGCCCATCGTCCAAGCCTGTGCACTCTAAGTGGAGCAAAGGGCCGCTCTTTAATCCCTCGATAACATAGCGCACCAAGTTCAGATACCTGTGAATACCAGGAATGTGTTCAGTAAGCACTTTGGAGTATCTAGTTCTCTCACACTGCTGCTTGGCACTGTCAGCAAGTGCCATTGAAATTGCGAGCTGCTGCTCATGTACAGTTGCTGCAAGACGTCGATCATGATGTGCATGATGCATGATATGTACTGTGAATCCCAAGTTCAACGCCCAACCATGGCCCCGTGGTACTCGGAGTTACACTTGAAGCATAACTAGAGTCAGTGATCTCACTCGAGTGGACTTGTCCGAGAGCTACCTCATGATACAGTCACGCAGTCCACACAATAGCGGCAAGGTGTTGGTGCGGAAAACCAAAAGTAGTCACGAAAACTCCTCATAATGATAATCGCTAAACCAGTAACACTCTCGGCGAAATAGCTGTTAGATAGCTGATCGAGCCTCAAGCCAAAACTATTTCGACAGAGAATTTCGGGAACCAAGACTTGCAAGGCGGAGCCATGATATCAGGCAACATCGTATAAAATGTGCGATTTCAACAGCACGGCTTGGTTTGGGTTGTGATCAGAACAGTGGTGAAAACGAGTGGAATCCCACGCTAAAGCAAGTTGAGGGCAAGGCCAGTTGGAGGTAACGAAGCGAGGCTGGACAGCCACATGCATGGTGGCGCAGTGCTACAGGGAGTACGGTAGTAAGACGAGTTTGTCTCCAATTCATGCATGATTGGCTTAGTTGAATGAAAGGCGGGTCCAGGAAGACTTTGAGCATCTTTACCGACGGGCTAGCATCGGCGAATCCGTGATAACTACCGTGCCCTACGGTCGTCTTTTCGACCATCCATACGCCCCACTTGGATGCTATCTCATCACGCTCATAAAATAGGAAGAAAATAAACCGTTCAGAGCATCTTGTATTATAAAATGATCCGGCTCAGCCGGTGTAGCGTGGAAGTTGAATATTGCTTGAATGCCCAATCGTGGGCTGCCAATTACTAGCAAACGTGGTACGGAACAAGGATGTAAACTCCGCGAAGATACATGTGTTGCAAATCACAAATCACCACTCGCTGATTGGCCGGAGCCTAAATGTAGTCATCATATAAATATCCTCGTCATTTCCCTCCGAATCTCAAAAATGTCCTCAGAGTCCAGCAACTCATGCGCTGTCCCTCTCCCTCAACATAGACCGCAATCAATGCCACCTGTCTGGGCTCTGGACTCTTCCAATGGAAACGTCCCTCTCCCTGCCAAGTGCGATAGGGATGAAAGAGAGGGTGGCATGTGTTGCAAGAAGCTCAAAGACGAGGATGACCGTACCCTTATCAATCCTGATATCATCCGCGACGTGTGAGTGTCGTCTTACTTGATCCTCATGGAGATTGGGTTCTTCTCGTCATTCATCTACGCGCTTTTAGGGTCATTGGCCTCTCTGACGGTTTGACTGTCCCCTTTGCGTTGACCGCTGGTCTATCATCACTTGGAGAATCCAGGCTAGTCGTTCTCGGGGGTGTTGCGGAACTCATCGCGGGAGCTATTTCCATGGGAATAGGGGGTTTCCTCGCCTCTCAGGCTGAAAGAGACCACTATAGGTTCTCGAAGCACCAGACATCTGCAAGAGTACTCCGCAGTTGTGAAGGGGAAATCGAAAGAGAAGTTTATGCTATTCTCGGTCCCGTCGGTGTCGATGAACGCGCTTCGAGGGCTGTCACGAAATGCTTGCGTGATGTCGAATGCGATACAGGCGGAACCCACAATAGCTCGTCATCTTCAGATGAAGAAACTCGATCGTCTCTCAGATGGAAATCTAGTGTGGGGTTAACTCCCTTCTTGGTCAGGTTTGGCGAGGGCTTGGGTTCGTTTCTGCTTACCGGTCATTTTACCAATCTTATCTTTCTTGTCAGAGGAGGTGCCGACAAGTCGCCTATATGGGTCGGCGATCACAATTGGGCTGGGATACCTCGTCGGCGGGATCATACCACTCATTCCTTATTTTTTATTTGCCCGCGCTGACGTGGCCCTGATCTACTCCAGCATTCTAACCGGCGTTGTACTTTTGGTCTTTGGGGCAGTTAAAGCTAGGGTGACCGGTGCAGGCAAAGGAGCCAAGGGATACTTGTGGGGCGCAGTCAGTACATTGCTTGTCGGCGGAGCAGCTGCAGCTGCAGCGTACACCATTGTTGGATTTCTTGAGGTATAATCAAGGAGGGAAGGACAGTGATCGTCACTTTGATATCATTATAGACTGTAATTATAACTTTGACTCAAAGCTGCCTGTATCCAACAGGATCGCAAGTGATTTCTCAATTATCAGTAGCAACCACTGAGGCAGTCGCGGAGGGAACTGGTCTGAAAGGAAATGCACATTCTGCGTTGGCGAAATTTGCTTGATCTATGAAAGGTACCGGGATCAAGGGAGCCACTGATTGGGCATCTGACAAGCTGTGCCCCGAAAACCAGCCATTGGTTCGGAGGTCCTAGTAACCGTCATTGGGAATGTGACACCGACGTCGACGAGAATTGGAGGTGACGTGCAGCGGACGCGGAATCTGACAAGTCAGTTTCACAAGCAGTCAATGCACGGGGAAACATGTCTTTTCTCTTCGACGTATGTGCGATACAGCGCTCACAGATTTTTTTTCTGTATTTCCTTCGGAGAGGTGTGACCCCGGATACCGTAAGACTTGAAGCGTGCTCCACCTTGCTGTCCACGTCAAACACGCATAGCTTCAGCAGCACACCTTAAGTCACCTTAAATTTCAGTAGAGTCTTGGTCAGGGTCTGGTCGAAAGGT
Organism: Xerocomus brunneocitrinus; assembly: GCA_038093375.1. Lineage (NCBI taxonomy): Eukaryota > Fungi > Basidiomycota > Agaricomycetes > Boletales > Boletaceae > Xerocomus > Xerocomus brunneocitrinus. The sequence continues at coordinate 59,453 of JBBPSB010000054.1, read as the reverse complement.
GTTCTGATCACCCACCCATCATCTTCGAGGGTCAACAAATCTTCTCCTTTTTATCTCCCATTGGAACCCAGACTGGGGACCTCGACACCTGCCAACAGAATTCCACTGTGACGATGGTTCAGACTTCAGGTTCCGCCATTAACGTTCTAGCAGAAGATGATTTTGGCATTACATACTTTATAGAGAATGCCCAACAATTCTGGTCAGGTACGTCTCGCCAAGCCCTGCCCTGGCTATCAGAAAAACTTATTCTACATCCCATTCCTTCTCTAGAACTCGACGATATCCTACGACTTCCGAGCGATGGTTCTCCAACATTGTCCATGCTTGACACCGCACTCCGGAGATTTGTGGCTTTATGCGCTTCTTATCATGGTGAGTACTCTTCAGAGTCTACCTCCCCGCACTGATCATGGTTTTGTCAGAACACTACCTTCAAAGCCCATTACAACTAGAGCACGCATTCCAGTCGCTTCTGGATTCTGAGCTTTTCGCCTTTCATTCCGATAGGATGTGTGAACTTTCGATCGAGGACGTGCAGTCGGTATGTGGAATGATTTTTGTGCTGGTACTGCACATCTTACCCATGTCTGTAGAAAACGGATCCACACGGACAATTTATCTTGTATTGTCTTCTGCTATTTCGGGGCAGGCGCCAACCAACCTTCCTTCGTAATCACAAACGATGGCAGCCTCTCATCCCATTGCTGATGGATCATATCTTGGTCGAGGTCGATCCAGATGCAGATGATTCCTATGCCGGTGCTAATACCGCTTTCAATGGTGCAGGCTCTCGTACGAGCGTCATCATGAGCCCGATAACCATAGAAAGCAAGCTCAGGCTGCTAAGCGTCAGACTCCTGTATGAAGTCTGTCGGGTTCAAAAGCTGTCCGAGCAAGATTTACGTGGGTTTCCTTTCTTGCGTTTTCTTGTATGTCCTGCTGAATAACATGACAAAGGTGTGTTCAGTGACTCATTCATCGACCATCTTTTCGAGCTCGTGGAACAGACACGTTTTTTGCCGGATGAGACCTTTAACTACTCTGTCATTAAATTATTAGTGAGCATCATGAACTCGCATTCTGACAGCCACTGACCCTCAATCAGGTAGCGCTCAACGAACAGTTCATGGTTGCGGGCTTGGGTAATGCTGCCTTACTTGATGGCGCCCAGAAGAAAGTCGACGTGCGAAATCGGGTACTTGATGTGCTTATATCTCGCCTCGGTTCTAGCAAGACTTTTGGAGAGAACATGATATTTATGCTCAATCGTGCATGTACGTATTACATGGATTATTCCGTTGTCATCGCTGAAAATGTGCTCCAGCTCGCTCTGCTGAGGATCTGTGCATGCAGTTACTCGTGCTAAAGCTATTGTATATTTTATTCACCTCGAAAGCGACTTCCGAGTATTTCTACACGAATGATCTCTGCGTACTCGTCGACGTCTTCTTACGCGAGCTCCTGGACCTTGATGACGAAAGCGAATCGGTGGGTGAACTCCGCCCACTCAATGGAAACTGGCTCAATTCATTATAGTTGCGACACACGTACCTTCGTGTCTTGCATCCCCTCCTTACCAAGACGCAATTACGGGACATTCCCTATAAGCGTCCTCAAATAGTGATGGCTCTGGAGTCACTTACGCAGAATGCTAACATCCGGGATATTAACCCCACCACAAAGCGATTGGTAGAGCGATGCCTCAGCGGGGAATGGTGTGTAAATCTGCGAAAGAAATCCTTCGACAAGGACGCTTTGAATTTGCAGGGCAACTTCCGTCTGGGTAGCCCTAGCCACGACATTCTTGCATCGACGACGCAAGTTGGTCAACCTGTCCTGTCAGCTGGTTCTCAAAGCGCCATTGATCTGCCCCCGGTGAAATCGAAGCATATCAAGTCCTGTCGCAGCTTTGAAAATTTAAAGTCTCAACCTTCAAAGCCACCCCCGTCGCGCTCGGGCTCCGATGGCATCAAGAGAACAAGCACGGACAGTGCCACTAGCTTGGGCATTGTAGCTTCTACTACTGCAAACCCGTCAAGGCGGAGAGAAAAGGGTGGTTCTATGGATGACAGTTCCCTCCTGCAGCAGGCAGAAAAGGCCCTCCAACTTAGGCATCACCCTCATCGTTCACCATCACCATCATCTTCCAGTCCAATATTAGCTACGTCCACCATCCAAAAGTCACGCCGTCCTCCTCCGGCTCCTCCAAAAAGACGCAAGCCCCCTCCAGTACCACTTGGGCAGACTCACGGTGGAGTTCTCATCACTGCTATCGCAAGCTCTTCCTTGTCTACACATACGCAGTTTGGGAAGTAAAGGATAGCGTCGCGCTCGGATTTTCTGGGCTATGATGATGACCGACTAGCTGATTTTAAGCTTTATCACGCACATCTCCACGAGCACATTTACATATCATGAGACAGCATAGCATGGCACTTGGCATAATATATCCCTTCAAGGTAATACTTTCTATTCATCCCATCTCGGATGCGCATCGTCAGGAGCATTACCCTATCTTGGAACGATGTTGACCTTTGGATGGCTCACTCGATGCGCCCATTTTAATTAATTTGTTTATGTTAGAGTTTTCGGTTCTTGCCTTCAATGTATTTGTGCACTCTTCCCTGTTTTTAGCTTTCTAAACCGGAGGAGGGTTTCGATATTAAAGCCAGTGTTGGCACAACATTCGGGCCAGGCTTCCCAGAATCCTGGGGTGTGGTGAGGCCTCGGAGGGTTCGGGAATGCGGTCCTAAAGATATGATCATACGTATGACTTTCACAAGATTAGTATCAGCTTACCAACTCTTCGTTAGGTTATCCCGCATCCACTTAGCCCAGACTTCTTTTGGCCCGTCGATATGAGGAGTGAGAGCGAGAGCGGCCTGTACGCGGACAACAGCAAGGAGAACATCCCTGTCAACTTTGTATGATGCGTCCATGGCAAGGCTGATCAAAGGTGTTTCGTTTCGTTTACAGTATAAGCTGGTCCGAACGAGTGAGAGGAGTAGGTATGGGATGAGGTACGCGAAGATGACGAGCTGGTTACCGGCGCAAGATACGTCGACGTGCAACAAGACATGCTCCCCGAGCTCCAGGGTGCCGATTTCTGGTGGAAAGCGCTGCCACCATCTGGCGAGTCATTCCATCTACACTTTTCGATTGCATATGCTCAACGCCCGTCGTAATATAGTAAAATTGAAAGGATCGATCACGCCCGCCTCAGATGTTGTATCAGATGCGTCACCTGAATCTACACGAGATGGTGCAGGAAGCAAAACAGGTGAATCGGTACACAATTTTTTGAAAAGCAAAAGGCATTTAAATGCAACTTATTGCTTTTACACATCAGGAAATTCTGGAGAGACGGGAAAGCGAGCCATGGAGGTGGTTTTGGAAAAGAGGAGACGCGTAGAAAAAAGGTGACACAGCACCCCGGAAGAAAATAAACGCTGGTGATGACGAGGATGTGGATGAAAACGGGGCTGGCCCTTCCAATCCCAAAGGCAAAGACCGAGAAGAACTCAAGGTAAGCCGCCGTCTTCTCAGCACTTTTAAACTTGCAACTGCTCTGCTTCTCTTTCTTGAAAGGTCTGTGACGCATGCAGACACCGTGGGTCAAAGTGCATGTGGCTGACCCCCACCAAAGCCTCAAGCTCAAGCTCGAATGGGAAACGGGCTTGTTCTGCCTGTGTCCTTCAGAAGACCCGTTGCAACATCCGAGGTGAGTTGTTCCATCTCTCTTCTCCGTCTTCCACTTACAGAAAACTCAGGCATATTTTCTATTCGGCGTCCACGAGGGAAGGCGGCTGCCACTCAATTACGAAGCAACGAGTGCCCGGAGCGGAGCCTCGCTGTATTGAATTCGCGGATCACGGAACTAGAAAACATGCTGGCCGAGGGAGACGAAGAAACGTTGCAACTTGCGTCCACTGTCGCCGACCTGGTGTCCCGTTTCACAGAGTTGGAGCGAAAGGTGCACATGTTTTAGGGACCGTTATCTTCTCTTCTTTGCTTGCTTTCCTCGCTGCAGATTGCTGTGTCCCTTCTGTTGTTGTACCTATCTCCATACACCCGAATATACAAGACTAATCTATGAGGAGAGTCAATATGATGAAGGTTGATGATCATTTCAAATTATGATGTGCGCTCCAGCAACGCTCCGGGCGTCGAGAACGAACCGAAAAAAAAACGCAAAAGATGATCAACGCGACGATCAGGTACTGGTCGCCACTGAATCATGATGTCAACACTGGGCATATATTTGATGAAACGTCGTGATCAGCGCCAGGCCCAACACACAAACCTACATACGTAATTTCCCCAATGCTATCTGCGTAACCGTTTCTTGACAGGCGTGTCCACCCTTTCCTCACTCGGGTCGGAGCCTAGACTTGACGACGAACCACTCGCACCCCGCTTCCTTGGTCCCAAGAGAAGAACGTCGGGCGAGGAATCCGGTAGCCACAGTTCCTCGCTATCTTCCTTGTCAGCATCACTGTCGTCGTCACCAATCCCTGCCATGTCCAAGGGATCAGGACTATAAGCACGGCTCTGACTTTGACTTCGTCCATGGTTCCTCGCGTCCCCTCTGACCTTGGGTTTCGTAGGAGTCGCTGCAACGAGCGTCACCCCTTGCGCGTGCCTGTCTTCCTTTTTTGTTTCCCTCGTCTTGGCAGGCGCTTTTCGAACAGCGCATTCGGCTCGACTCGTTTGCGACTGTTGGACCCGCCGCTTGAACACACGCGACATGCTGACTTCGCGACTGAGAGCTCGTTTTAGCGACGATGATGTCCCAGTGGTGGAGGTGGAGCGCCTTGCGGAAGCATCCTGTGCAAGCGAGACAGTCAAGGAACGCGAACGAGACCGCGAATCTGAGATGGTGGTGTTGGATAGGACAGAGGACGAGCGTTGGATGGGGTTTGTGTTCCGTTTATCTTTGGATTGGGAGACGGAGGCAGAGGTGGACGATCGGGTGAATTTACGTTTGGGATTTTGACCGGGGTGAACGGAGCCAGGAATTTGAGATGCGGGACTTGATCCTGTGTCAGACTCATTGTCTTCGTTTTCAAAGGGCGAATGGGGGAATAGCTTATGGCGCATTAGTGCGCACATGTCTGGAAGTGTTGATTTGAATCTGCAATGGATAGAGGCGGCGCTGAGTCTCCAGGTTACGCCTCCATACATGTTCACTCACTGGCGCTCTACGACATCCTCACAGAACGTTTGTGTCCAATCGCGTTCGTCTTTGGCAGATCGTTCACTTAAGTTGTTCATGTCGATGACAAGTTGCCATACGGAAAGCTTATCCATGAATGATTCTACTCGGTCCTGGGCAGTGGGAGTAACGACCTTTGCTCGTTTCTTCGATCGTTTCTTCGACGATGGAACACTGTCGTTGGGTGATATCGTAACCGGAGGCAGCGGAGTACAAGGTCCAGGCAGGGAAAGCTTGAGGAGGTAGAGAAGAATCTGAATCTGTACCCTGTGTATGTATCGTCAAGACAAGCCAACTGCGCACCAAGAATCGACACTCACTCTCGTCTTTCGAGCTTCTCAAGCCACATGTTTCGTGACTTTTCCTCGAGCATGATTGCATCTTCGCTATTAGCATCCGTATTGCCTTCTTCGACCTCGTTCATGTCGTAGCCAAGCGCATACCACATCATAGACTCCTCCGTTTCACCTTCTCCGCCGTCGTTTGCAAGGATCTGGGGGAGCTCCGTATGATACTTGGCGACAACAGATCGGATTGAGAGAAGCAACGGATCCAGGAGCGCATGTAATGGATGGGGAGAGTCTGATGAACACGGCGACGCGTCTTGCACGCGACGGAGAGACGGGACAAGCAGGTTGATGGGCATGATTGACTGTGACTGGTCAGAAACGCGCGCACATCTACGGCGACGAGCCTACCTCTGGGAGCCAGAGAAATTGGAGATATGTCCGAGCGACGAACTGGTCTGGGGTTTCCAAGTGGATGTCGGTGAACGGGTAATCTCGAGCGATTGTCTTTTCTTGTGTCGTAGTCCATTTCGCGTTGGAGCTCGTGAGCAGCGTTAGAGGTTGGACAAAGGTCATCGTGAGATTGTGGTTCAACAATACAGCTTTATTCGTGAACTCGTATTTACAGCTCGTCTACATTGCAGCCACTACACCTTCCTTCGCAAGGCAGCCCCAGAGACTCTGCCAGCCCGCTCAAGACTTCCATCCTGCAGCGTGTAGGCTGGCCAATAGCGTGCTGACTGTAATGGCGGTTTGGCGGGGCCGTCACCGTTGACGTGCGTCGTGAAAGGGTCGTTGGCAATGATGCAAACGGTGTCAGAGGGTTGTTCGTGGCAAGTGCCTGAAGGGTCAGTCAATTTTGTGTGGGGCTCAGCGATACAGGTAAACTCTGGGTTATTGGCAATCATCGTGAGGTTTTTAAAATCTTCTTCTTCTATTGCGGGTTTGGTTTGACGCGAGGCAGGGGTCTCTGCAGTACACACGGCGTTCGGGTCACTGGCAACAATTGTGGCAGAAGACGGGAACAATTCCGGCGGTGCGTCATCGTGGACACGGAGGGCAGGGTTTGGAAATGTGTTATATATTGAGCCGAGGGAAGTATACCTGTCTCGCTTCTCAAAGAGAAGTCTTCGTGAATGCAGAGGGTGGCTTACCCTTGGTCATACAGTGAACAATAAGGCACTTCCAATCGCCGGAGGAATGCCCACACATCGGAGTAACACCAATTTATGATGGGATTGATGCGTTCGAACGAGGGCCAGCCGGCATCCGTTCTGTTTCTGTACGTGAGTGATGCTATCAAATGTGTATTAGCAATTTATCCAGCGGACGGAGGACGAACTCACCACCATGAGGATCCGTCTTTCTTGTTCCAACGAAAATAGCATCTATGTGTGGATATGTCTCCTTGTAAAGATGTAGTGCACGTCGCATTCCTTCGCCACCTCGAGCCTTCCCGACGGGCTGCAAGAAGCCCGTATAGCCTTCGCTTGTTTTGCTAGAATTAGGCGTCACCGTGCCCGGGGTAACACTTTCAACTGGAAGAGGTGCATCCGACTTGGGGGAGCATGTGAAAAGATCGAGGCCATATGCCCGAGCTGACTCTTGAATGAATTCTTCTAACTCTCTAAATGGCGAAGGAACGGGAATATAGACCCCCAAGATTGGCTTGGTACTTGAAGGATCCCTGCGGGCCAAGACCGCGGCGTAGAGATGAAGCAGGACAGTACCTGTGAACGATGAGCGAACTTTGGGGAACAAAAATGCTTTACGCACAGTCTTTGCCTCCGTTGAAGCTGATCGACACATTGTCCGGTCTGAGGACGACGGACATTATCTGTATCATGGATGGCTTCTAAGCAAAATGAACACGCACGTATATGTGTCCAGAGCGTTTTCAATGACATCCAATGCCTCCTTAACGGGTTCGGCAATTGGTTCCTTCGACGCTGCGAGGTTGTAGACCTCGGCTGAGATCGCCTGCATGTTCTTGAAAACCATGTAGGATTGACAAGGAAACAGATGGCTATTGAGCTCGTCGTGCGCTGCTATGACTAACGGAGAGCAACAGGTTTTATGCGGCCATCACGGATAGCGTACACGGGTGGGAAATCCAATCCCTTTATACCGAACAATCATAATCAAGCTTTGCGATCAAACATGGTCGCCGTCGTGCTCGTCACTGGAGGCACTGGCCTCGTCGGTAAAGCCATCGAGTACGTTATCGAGAATGAACCCAAAGGCTCGCGCTTTGCAAAGCGGGAGGGGGAAAAGTGGATCTTTGCTAGCTCCCGCGACGCCGATCTGAGGTATGTGCAATCCGAACAGAGAACAGGGCAGACTCATGTCTGTGTCGAATAGAGACCCAAAACAGACCCTAGAGCTCTTCGAAAAGCACCAGCCTACGCATGTCATCCATTTGGCGGCCCTTGGTATGTTTATCTTTAATCCTCAATTATTGATCTTTCTGATGCTCGCTCAATCAGTTGGAGGTCTCTTTGCCAACAGAGAACGCAAGGTCCGACAATCTACACATAGACATTTCCTTACCTTGACCATGTTCTATCATAGATGACGTTCCTCCGAGATAACATGTTGATCAACGATAACGTGTTGCACACTGCTCGCATCAAGGGGACAAAAAAAGTCATTTCATGCCTTTCAACATGCGTGTTTCCCGATAAAGTGGAGTACCCTCTGACGGAGGAGAAAGTGCATCTTGGTCCCCCTCATGACTCCAACTTTGGCTACGCATATGCCAAACGAATGGTTGATGTACAAAATCGGTTCGCCTGTCTCTCCAACTTCATCTGTCCCTCATTCCTCATATTATGTTCTACAGAGCGTATAAGGAAGAATTTGGTTGCAACTTTACCTCCGCTATTCCCACCAACGTGTTTGGACCCAATGACAACTTGTAGGATGGGCTGATAAACGATCTGCTCCACGACTGATTGTATTTTGATAGTGATCTCAAATACGCTCACGTTATACCCGCTCTCATCCACAAGTGTTACCTCGCCAAAAGTGAGACTTGGGCATACCATTCGCAGTGAGAACAAACTAACTCTTGTTTTAGAGGACGGAACGCCATTCAAGGTCATGGGTGATGGATCACCCCTGCGTCAGTTCATCTACTCTCGCGATCTCGCCAAACTCTTCATTTGGCAACTGCGCGAATACGAAAGTGTCGAACCCGTCATCTTTTCTGGTACGGTTCACCATTTTCCTCTTCATCCTTGTCTGACACCTCTCGCAGTCGACGAGAAAGATGAAATCAGCATCAGGCAGGTCGCGAATTCGATCGTTGGCGCGCTCGAGTATCCTGGAGAAGCCACCTTTGAGAACAAATCCAACGACAATGGCCAAGACCGCAAGCCAGCATCCAATGAAAAGTTGATCAAGTTGATTGGAGACTTCCAGTTTACCCCGTTCGACGTCGGTTTGTCACATTTGACTTGTTGGGAAATATACTTGTTGATATGCTATTTTAGCTCTGAAGGAGAGTGTTGAGTGGTTCCTTGCGAACGTCAAGAATGCCAGAGGTAGCCACTGATCAGCTAGATCCGAATGTACTGTATGTATGCGCCAAGAAACCAGATTGAGACTTGCATGGATTTTATCAGTCGAGTGTATGAAGCCACAGAGTTTGGCAATGTACATTTGGGCTTGCAGGCATTCAACAAAAGTACAGATAAGGAGTCGCAACGAATAAGACATTTTTTTGCCTCGTAAACTACACTCGAAGGCCCAACGTGGCATTGCTGGTGCTTTCAACTTATACATTCTGTTCAACGCGGTCAATTAGTTTTGATCCTCAACAAGGCTTCGAGAAGCTTGGAGATCGGCTGTGACCATCTCGCGGACAAGCTCGTCAAAGTTCACTTTGCGTTTCCAGCCAAGCAAGCGCTCGGCCTTTGCAGGGTTTCCGAGGAGAAGGCTGTAATGCAGTAACCCATCAGCGAACTAAACGGAATTGGCAATGAATTTGCAACGCACTCTACTTCAGCGGGACGGAAGTACTGAGAGTCGACCCTAACAATGACGGTGCCAGTTTTTGCGTCGTAGCCTTCCTCTTCTATATCACTGCCACGCCATCTGTGACGCATAAATTTGATTAGAAGAGGCGATGGCTTTGACAGAGTGTCGCACATACTTGATCGTGATACCTACAACGGCAAACGCTTTCTCGACGAACTCACGGACTGGATGAGTTTCACCGGTCGCAAGGACAAAGTCGTGAGGTTCCGACTGCTGGAGAATGCGCCACATCCCCTCGACATAGTCCTTGGCTAAAGCGCGGAACGCATATACTCAACAATCAACCACCCAGGTATGCGTGACGAAACCCACCATGACCCCAATCACGTTGCGCGTCGAGGTTACCGAGGTATAGGCAGTGTTGTTTGCCCAGGGAGATGTCGGCCACAGCTCTGCTGATCTTGCGCGTGACGAATGTCCTACCACGCCTTGGGCTCTCGTGGTTGAATAAGATGCCGTTGCACGCATACATCTCATACGCCTCACGGTAGTTGACCGTGATCCAATACGCATACAACTTGGCAACGCCATACGGGCTGCGCGGGTAGAATGGCGTTGCCTCGCTCTGAGGCGTCTCGACAACTTTTCCGTACAGTTCAGAGGTGGAGGCTTGATAGAACCTCACGTGCTTCTCGAGTCCGACAGTACGGATGGCATCGAGAAGACGGAGGGTGCCGACACCATCCACATCGGCTGTGTACTCTGCCATCTCAAACGAGACTTTGACGTGAGACTGAGCACCGAGATTGTAGATCTCGGTAGGGAGGACTTGAGCGAGGATATACACGAGATTGGTGCTGTCGGAGAGATCACCGTAATGCAATTTGAGTTTGTTGGGACCTAGTCAAGAGCTGATAAGGCGGATCAAAGGAAAAGATAGGAAGTGCTCACGCTCATGCTGATCCGCATACAGATGCTGCAGTCGATTGGTATTGAAGCTAGAGGAGCGGCGGATAATTCCGTGAACCTCGTAGCCTTTTTCGAGGAGAAGTTCGGTGCTATGAGATGAGATCAACACACGACGTCGATTCCTCGGCAGGACAACTCACAGATAAGAGCCGTCTTGCCCGGTGACACCTACGTTAAATACGATCAGCGAAATCGTATGAGGTGGGACTCTTCGCGCGATCACGAGCCAATCGATGCCGCAGCCATATCGGCCCTGCGTGGCTGACTGCACCTATGAGGAACACATACCGCTGATTAATGCGACTTTTCGTTGCCTAAACTCTTCTGGGGGCGGGAGAGAGAGCTTGAACAATGGAGACATCGTTGAGGTATTGTGTGGTGGAAGCTGTGGAAAGGAATCAAGATGCGAATAACGCTTTTGTGGAGCTGGCTGCAATTACTTGCCTCGCGTTGATGGTGTGATGTTTGAAGTAATGAGTTGATAAGAACACGATTTGGGGTACTATGTACGTATGCACGATAGCCGAGGTTCTCATTCCACCCAATGACAAAAAGTGAGCCGTGATGTTTTTATATCCAGTACCGCCGATGGGGCTCGAACCCACAACCTTTGCCTTAGGAAGGCAACGCACTACCATTGTGCTACGACGGCTCGTGGAGTGTGTAATCAGTTAGTCAATCAATCTTCGATCGCTTGAGGACTATGATAAGAACCTTCTGAATCCTGACCTTGCTCCGCATATCATGAACGTGCTCGTGTATCCGAGCACGCACCCACACGCGTCCTCAGTACGCCAATCGCTTCATTCCATTCTTGACCCCCACTATCTCCCTCAAACAATTTCGCCAGATGTTATCGCGGCGCCACAGAATCCTTGGCACACAGCGTGTGGTCTCCTAGTACTGCTTGCTCCACCTGATCACCATGCAGGAGTACGTGAATATGTTGAAAATGGCGGAAGAATATTAGCTCTTGGTGTGAATGCAGGTAGATCACAGGGACTGTTCGGTCTGTACGATACCCCTTCGAGCTTTGGATCGATAAGCGCTGGCCTGGGGCTCGTCAAAGACCCAAGCGTTCTTCGGCTAGCTGATGGAAAGGCTTCACTTCATCTCTCTTTCCCATCACAGACTGCCACTCTAGACGCCATCGTGAATTACGACGAGAATAAAATTGCGGTTAGACGGACACCATCCACATCACTCGGTCTTGGGGAGGAAATACGCGTGCTTGGACGCTACGCGGATGATGAAACGCTTGCGGGGGCCCTGAGTCAGAGTGGTGCAGTTGCCCTTTGGTCATGCGCCCCACCTCTCCCCGAGCAATTGCTTATCCCGAGTTTGTCTGCTCTCGGCCTGCAATTCTCAGTTGACGTCCAGCCACCTGGACCAAGTCTTCTCCCTCAGCTACTTCTTGCTCATCCAAAAAAATGGGACATCCGGCGTCATATCGTGCATGCCTTGTTTCCCGACCGAGATCTCGAAACCGCTTTCTCGGCGCTTACCGTGGAAGATGATACACAGAAAGGGCCTGCAATTGAGAGTGCAATTTTTCGAGACGACCAGGACGTCTTTCAATTCTCCTTTGTTCGCACAATTCCTCCTGCAGACCCTTCATCTAGCCATCCTATTCTCAACTTGCTGTCCGAAGAGACCAAGGAGGAAGCCAAAAGCGTCATTCTCACTGCTCAACCGCTGACTGATGAACAAGAGAAGCTTTATACGCCCCTCTTTTCGCCTAGCACATTCTTTACAGCACTAGACGAATTTCGAACTCTTGGGAAGACTAACGAGTTGCTCTTTGGTGATGTACTCCTTTACGGTGAAGTCGTCACCAGTACACAGACGATGCTGGATAAGCAAGTGCACTCGCACACTCCCGATGACGCAGCTTACTTTTTATTTACAGGAACCCAAAGTTTCTTAGCGCGTTCTCTTCGCCGCTACTCTCTTTGGCAACAAAGCAAGTTCAAGGTCGAGGAAGAGGAAAAAATGCATGGCTTTCACCCGCGGGTAGCATGCTAATTTCTTTGAAGTTGAGTGTCGCTTTTAAAAGGCCGGGTTCGGGTAGGTCCCATTTTCCTCAGAGCTTCCATCATTCCTGACTAGAAGCTCTCCAACAGTTAATGATTCCGGATCCATCCGACCAACAAACCTGGTCTTCATCCAGTACCTCTTTGCGCTCGCGGTCGTCGAAGCCTGCGAAGCGCTTGATCCAGCAAAAGCATGGGCAACAAAAATCAAATTGAAATGGCCAAACGACATATATGGCGAATTTCCAGCTGAAGAGGCGCCAAATAGAGTGGAATTAAAGAAGCTTGGGGGAATACTGGTAAACACCAGCTTTAGCGGGAGCACGGCAGACGTCATTGTCGGTTTGTATCGTTCACGTGTGTCAAGACCTTCCCATCCATACTTACATGTGGGCTCAGGATGCGGTTTGAATATCTTGAACGAACCTCCAATTGGTTCGCTTGCTCAGCTAGAGACCTTGACGCGTGGACAGGGGACGTCTCCAACTCTCACTGTCGAACGAGTAACTGCGGCGGTCCTGACCAAGTTTGAGCACATGTGGAACGTGTTTGTTGCTGAGGATGGTTTCCGTCCGTTCATGGATCGGTACACCCAGTCGTGGTTACATTCGTGTGTCCAGTATCTGGCCTTTTGACAGTCTCCCTAACCAATATGTTTACAGAGGTCAAACCGTCACCCTGACTACGACGACCCCTCATACCACTGTTCAGATAGTGGGTATCACACCAAATCACGGGCTTTTGCGTACTGAGCCGCTTAGCGGTGGTCAGTACATTGACCTGCAACCCGATGGCAATAGCTTTGACATGTTGAAAGGATTGATCAGGACAAAGACGACTTAGCGTGATTGACGAGCAAAACTTGTACAGTAAAAATAACATTACCGTTGTATCGCTACATTGATTTCGATTTACGTGCAAACCTACATGACACTCAGAACTCTACTTTCACTGCTGCATGCGCAGTAGCGTTTTGTGCACTTATACCCAGGGTAAACCATTCTTCGTAATACACGCACTCTTCAGGGTTGGTGGGCCCTTTGGCCTGACAAAAATCAAAGACTGGACATCTCCCGCAAGGCGCTTGTGACCATCCTAGTGCCACCCGCTCTTGCTTGATTGCCCGATAGACAAAAGGCATCTCGTTTAAAACAGGGGAAGGGGATTTCTGGCGTTTCGCGGAAAGATGTGAGGTAGATGCCTTTTTGGAGAAGGAAGGTTTTGGTTTTGAGCGAGGTCGTTCATCCTCGTTCTCTGATTGTGTTGTTTCTGAGGGTGAGCTGCCACGTTTCTTTGATTTTCCCTTCCGCTTCTTTTTCCTACGAGTATCGTTCTCCGATTCTTGCAAATCTGTATCGGAGGCCGCGTCAACCTTCCTTGATTTGTGCTTGCGTTTCTTCTTTGGTTCGTCAGTGTCATCGTCACTCTCATCACCGGCACGAGAGCGTTTTTTCTTCTTGTTCCCCGCAAGTTCTTCAGAGTCACTGTTTTCGGAGTCGTCCCCTGTCCGTCGACGCTTCCGCTTGCTGAACTCCTTGCTCTTATTCTTCGAGGAACCCCGCTTGCGTTTCTTCGAGCTCGAGCGTTCCTCATCGCTGTCCTCCGACCTCGAACTAGGCTCAGCATCAGATTCTGGCTTGGTATCCCACCCAGAGGCTGTGAATGCGGGTATCTGCACACCATGAGCAACACCGCAGATCTGCTCAAGTACCAAATGTACCTTTTCAATCTCCCCGTCGAGCTCAAGAACACGAAGAAGCATCTCTACATGTTCGACACCTAGTTCCGTTTCCGTTATCTTACTTTTGCTCAAAAAGTGTTGTATTTGCTGTGCAGACGGGTAAGAGGACGCGGCACCTAATGCATACAGGCGTTGTTGGTTGTCGGAAGAGCGCTTCTCTGATTTTTTGGGGAATGACTGATGTTTGTTGATCATGAGTAACCTCTGAGATTATAAAAATTCGGTGTACGCACACGATCACGTATGTAGTGCAAACAAGCAGTTGACAAAAGCTTGATAAATTCGGTATCGAGTTCATTGTCCGTGTACCAAGGACCCCCGGTTAGCTCCACAGACGGTTCAAGGTGTGCAAGCATGTATATTTTCCGCGTTGGATGCTGCGTGGAAAGCGATCAACAAATCGATTTGACCGGATGAAGAATAAACGGGACATACGCGCACTGCTTTGATTGATTTTACAAGGTGCTTCTGAACCAGAGACTTTAGGCAGCGGTCGATCACAGTTTGATGCAGTTCGGTTTTAGCTTTCAGGTGCTTGGTCCAGATACCTGGGAGATACATGAGTTGCTGTCCACATGGAATTGAGAAGGAAGATGCCTTCGTGTCCCGAAGCCTGAATATGGCTGAGTACCATGGTTTCTTCGCCGCTCATATCCTTTTTCCTGGGGTAGTATTCCTGTCAAGTCACGAAAAAAGGACGATTGAGGACATACACATCCATCTCCTTCTTCATTACAGCACGGAACGAAGTGACACCACCAGAGCTCGTCATAACTTTGAACATACCCTGCAAACTCGTCACCCTTCCTGAAACATGTACGAAGGAAAATGACATACCGCCCCGAGCAGAAAGTTGATCGCTGCTGTGCGGGCATTTCCATCTGGTACGAGTTTCTCGGCATCTTTGATGGATAGTGTCTATCTCTGTCGTGAACGACCGTTGAATACACGAAGAAAATTGGAGTCTGACCTTCTCGCTTGTTGTCAATGCTGCCTGGTGGAGCTTGAGCTCATCGGCGTTGAGCTTGCGACTACTCATTTCGATGGCGCGGTGAGCTCTAAATGAGTGTGATCAAGGGAGGATGCGCGCACGTGATAATCATCATTGGCCCTCGCTTACATCTTCTCATCTCTGCAGCCGCGCTCTCATCCTCACCTTGAGATCTTGACTTTGACCTCACCAGCGACATGAGCACGAATTCGGACCAAATGACAGAGCACCCTGGCGTGGAAGATAGCCTTTCTACCTACTTCCGCAGAAGCGCCGCCATCGTTAGACAGTATGCCGACTTGCGAGTATCCTTCTTTCTGCTCGTATCTATCCTCATAACGGCTACTATTCTTCGTCTCCAGGATTGAACAGGACTATGCTCAACCTCTGATGCGTCATGCTGCTCTGAAATTCAAGGAAAACCCGATTACAATGGTATCTCTTTCCTTCCACACATCTGAAGGTGTATGAATGCTTTCACAGACCTTCCTATCTGTCTTTGCTGGTCTTTCTGCCTTCCCTCTGTTGTCATTTGTGTGCGTTTTTTTTTTAAATTCATCAAGTATACATTTCACTCACGACCTTCTGCGTAGTGGTCTCACCGTATTCATTTTCTCATCCATCGCATTCGCCACGCTTGCCTGTGCAGCCATTATGTTTATCATCATCGAGGCCTTTCTCGGTACGGATCTGTCCATTACATTGAACCGGCTTTGTTTGACGGCGTATCGGACAGTGGCTTGTTTGGTCTTCATGCTATGGTCACTTTTCATCGTAGCAAGTTTCGCAACTGCGGTCGTCTTCTTCGTCTACTGGGCCATGCGTCTAGGAATTTTTCTCACCCGCGAGGGCCCCTCCGGCGTCACGGATTGGGCACACGAAACACGACAATACATCTTTCGTTCGGTGAAACGAGAAGCGAGCGAAGAATCCGATGAGTCCGCTGTTCTCGTCGACAAAGATGGTCCCATTTCGAAGAAGGTCAAGGTAGAAGAAGATGAGCCATTGAACAACTGACATTCCATCACTTTCGTTATCCATTTCCTCTCGCTTTCGCCTCCGTATGTGTAGCCCTTGTGGAATTCCTTGAACTGGTTTTCAGCCCTCTGGATAGCTTGGTAATGTTTTATATACTCACTGTATCATACTCGACTTCTGTGGTTCGTGAACGAGGTCCACCCCCAAGTTGGTGGCAACATGTGTTGAAGTTTGCATGCTCCTTTGCTACAAGCTGGATGGTCAGCGCTAGAGCACCTGGACAGCATTATAACCTACCGACTTCTCGTAAGTGGGTTAACTTCATCGTCGTTCCAGATGACTGCCGACGGTCGAGCTTTCAAGGTCGGAGACTCGGATCCCGCTCCTAAATTAGCTGCCCTCTTCATTACTACCGAAAGGCACTCGTAAACTATTTTCGATGGAGGACCCAAAGTCAATCTTTCTGGAGAGTACTTCGCAACAGGGTAAGACAACCGTTACCTTCAGATCGTCCAACTACAATCGTTTGTACGCAATTTCTGCGCTCTACTCACAACGAATACTTTTCTCTGTCGGAGAAGCAGAACGTGGTAGAGGAGACAACGAGCGTATGCAAGCAAAGCGAAACAGAAAGCAAGTTCGAGGATATAAAGTTAGCTAGGCCCCAAGATGTATATAAAGAATACGCTGATCCATCGGAATATCCACCTTCCTCATCGTCATCCGCAACGCGCGCGCCGCACGAGTATAATCCAGACGACCCGACTCGTCGATCATCAGCTGGTAAAACAAAGTAATAACCTTGTTTGTCTCAGAATCATCCACTCCCCACATCGTCCCGATGACGGAGCGAAAGCCAGCAAATTGCATCGCAGATGCGAGATGGATCGCTTCGTCCGGACTCTCTTGGTCTCCAACGGTCGTATGACAAGCAGACAGGTAAGCAAATTCGGGATTCTGCAAATCGCACTGGATGATACGTTGGATTGTGAACGGTCCGTCGTGGAGAGCGAATGCAGACTCGAATGGCTGTTCCTGATTTGGAATGCCATGACAAGCAAAATGCACCCATTCGTTTTTGCCCAGCTCGTCGGCGACAGTGGAAATGCAAGAGTCCTCTCCTTCGATGCGCGTGAACGTTGCGAGACCATCGACGAGCTGACCAATGCTGTCCAGTTCGGTGCCCACAGAAAAAAGTTCACTCGCCCCCCCGGGTGCCGCTTGACCTATGGCGATGAAGCGCTTCTTCTCATGCGCAGAGTCGGGTAAACTAGGTCGTCTGGCACGAATGAGGGCTGCCAGGGTGGTGGTGTAAGACGAAATGTAGAGATCTGAGACACCCTTTTGGCCCTTTCTGCATGGAGCGGCAGCGTGCAGTGGCAAAAGAGAGAACTCGGCTGTAGGGCACCACCAGATGCGTGATTGAGGAGGGCATGTTATCTGGAGGACATCAACGATGTGGGAAACCACCCTGTCCCAGAGTTCCCGCAGGAAGGACAGAAATTCTCTCTTTGTGTCCCTCCATGTTGCGAGCTCAGTCAACTCACGGAGTTTTGATGTCAATCCTTGAACATATTCTTGTGTAACTGGCAGCAGAATGTGAACGGGATACCTTTTGGCAAATACAACGAGTGCATCACACCCGTACTTGCTAGCATTCATGATGATGACAGGTCCATCTCTGGCTGCCCTTTGGAGATCGGAGAACAACGAGGGAAGAAGGAATCGAGAGAGACCAGGCAAGTTGCGAATCTGAGACATGACCTTTTGCAACTCCGGGTTGAGATGACAGACTCGATCGTGTTGATCTGGACCAGGTGAATTGAGGGCGTTACGAATGAGTGAGGTCAGCCGGGTGTACTCCTCCGCCAACGCCTTGCCTTGAGGCCCCGATGCGATTATGTCGTCGAGTGGAGAACGGAAACGAGTGAGCTGACTCCAGAAAACAGCGCGACCTTGCTCAAGAAGTTCGACTGCTTTGGTGGGAGATCCGTTGCGAAGGCAAGCTGAAAATGCGTCTACTGCGAGCGATGATGAGAGGGACTTGAGGAGAGCAAGGTGTTGGGGTAATGGTGGTAACGCAGCCATGTTTTCAACAAGGAGCCTAAGAGCTGTTTCATATGCAAGAAGGGTCGTGGGATGATGGAATTCTTCGGCTGTGTCGACCCATGCTTTGGCAGCGGACAAATCTTGTGAAGAGGCTGCATTGGGCACATGCTCCAATTCAGTAAAAAGGCTAAACAGTTCTAGTTTGTCCTCCATAGCTGCATTGAAATCATTAATCCCCTCGAGCTGCTTGTACCGCGAGAAGAGACAATTTCCAAGATTGTTCAAAGACGTTGATCGATCAGGGTGGCCAGGTGGGCAAAGTGAGAGCGCTTCCCGGCCAAGAACAATGGCCTCATTCAGGTCATCGGTCTCCCCGAGCTGCTCGTACCGAGAGGAGAGACGAATTCCAAGATTGTTCAATGAAGCTGAGCGACCAGTGTGCCCAGGTTGGCAAAGTGAGAGTGCTTCCCGGTCGAGAGCAATAGCTTCGTTCAAGTCATCAATCTCCCCAAGTTGCTCGTACCGAAAGGAGAGACAATTTGCAAGACTGTTCAAAGACGTTGAGCGACCAGGGTGTCCAGGTGGGCAAAGTAAGAGTGCTTCCTGGTTGAGAATAATGGCCTCGTTCAGGTTATCAAATCCTCCGAGCTGCTTGTACCGAGAGGAGAGACTATTTGCAAGACTATTCAAAGACGTTGATCGGTCAGGGTGTCCAGGTGGGCGAAGTGAGAGTGCTTCCCAGCCGAGAATAATGGCCTCGTTCAGGTCATCAATTCCCCAGAGTTGCTTGTACCGAAAGGAGATATGGGCTGCAAGATTGTTCAAAGAAGTTGAGCGACCAGTGTGTCCAGGTGGACAAAGTGAGAGTGCTTCCCGGTCGAGAACAATGGCCTCATTCAGGTCATCAATCTTCCCGAGCTGCTCATACCGAGAGGAAAGTTCAGCTGCAAGATTGATCAAAGACGTTGAGCGACCAGGGTGTCCAGGTGGGCAAAGTAAGAGTGCTTCCCGGTCGAGAACAGTGGCCTCGTTCAGGTCATCAATTCCCCCGAACTGCTCGTACCGAGAGGAGATATGGGCTGCAAGATTGCTCAAGGCCGTTGAGCGAACAGGGTGTCCATATGGGCGAAGTGAGAGTGCTTCCCGGCCGAGAACAATGGCCACATTCAGGTCATCAATCTCCCCGAGCTGCTCGTACCGAGTGTAGAGATCCCTCACACGCTGAATCAAACTGGCAATTCGCGCTGTGTCGCCATTCGGAGGGCGGATGTCTGGCATATCATGAGCGAGGGCGTTTGCCTGATCGATATAACTTATAAGTCTCACTTTGACGCAGAGGCTGGTTGAGAATGGCATGTACCTTTGAACGCAACTGTTCAACTAGAAGCGGTCACGTCGTTTTCCATGCTAAAAGATAGAAACAAATACTTTTTGAACGCACCCAACGGAACATGATTCAAGAGGGGGTTTGAGAAACGCTGGGGTGCTGTGCAATACGACGAAAGTGGGCTTAAAGCCTTGGCCGTGCTATCGGAGCACCCAGTACTCAGTCTCCATCGTGTAGGATCCTGTACTGAATACTGGATGTATATACATAGCTTTGACATTATTGTAGCGCGATGCCAAGCACGCTCAGCGAGCTGGTACTATTACTATCCCGGCACATAGTTCCGACCAGTTGCTTCATAACCGTTATCGACAGTTAGATGGTACGTAGCGATGGCATCGCGTTCTTGACCGGGGCCAGCGCCCCATCTATGCGTTTGAAGGCTACAGTCCGTGTGACTAGATGAAGAGGAAGGAAGGCGGGCCCGGTATGACGCCTTACATAACGTACTCATGTGGCCTGTGGTATCCTACTACCTCCTTCCAAGTTGTATCTCTGCGTACGCGATCAACCGTGCAAGTCTACCTACCATTGACAGTGTTGAGTTTGACCAATTTCCCCTGCCTGAAATTGCCTTGGGTGAAGAAGCTTTGACCTCGTTCGGGGCTGGCCAACTTGACCCTTACCCGGACAAACCGCGAATAACCTTCAACGAGGATAGTTCCTTCAAGTTGACCATCTTTTCTGACATTCATTTCGGAGAGAACCCTTGGGATTCATGGGGACCGGAGCAGGATATCAACACTACTGCGTTGATGAAGACCTTGTTGAATATCGAGGAACCAGATTATGTGTAAGGCCCTGGTGTCGTTTCTTGTGGCATCTGGTGCTGATCCTAAGTGTTTTACAGCGTGATAAACGGAGATCTTATTACAGGAGAAAGTCAGTTCATCGTTCTTGTTCAACCCCGAGATGACCATGAGCTTTCTATCGTAGATACGTTCCGCGAGAATTCTACATCTTTGATCGATTCTATAGCACGCCCATTAAATGAGGCAAAGGTGCCATTCTGTTCCACATCTGGGGTCAGCGTTTCGTATCTCACTCGTCGCCTCTCATGTTGACCTTTTGGTAGAATCATGACAGCGACATCAATATCACTCGCGCTAGTGAGATAACTCGAGAAATAAAGATATCCCCCTTGAGCTATACACGGTTTTCTCCGCCTGGAGTGGGCGGCCCTGGTGGTCCATGTAATTACTGGGTTCCCGTCTACGAGAAGGTTACGGGTGAGCTAGTATCGATCGTTCTTCTCCACGGGTTTTCCTAGCTGGCCCATCTTCTCAGACAATGCTCCTGCATTGGTGTTGTGGTTCTTTGATTCGCGAGGTATGGATGCGGTAGTGGGTAACGCAGGCTCATATCGGACTCCCAGGCGGCCGATACACAAATGGCAGTCACATGCCAGACTGGGTGGACTCGAGCGTCGCCGACTGGATTCGGAGTGAGACGGAGAAAATGAATTCCATCTGGGGACCGCCAGAGCAGCGAAGCGCGCTTGCTTTTGTACATATACCTCCGTACGTGTCTGCTTGCTGTGATCCAATGTTTAGCCAACGGTGATTAGACACGTTGTCCAAGATGTCCAAGAAACTTTGAATAGTTCCATTAACCCCGGGTTGAATGGTAGGTCCCTTGCTGTTCTGCGTGCCAACGGCCTAGAAATGTTGATTACCTCAAAGCGGGTACACTGGGCCAAGGTTCCACGCAGGCATCAGGTGATCCTGCATCACTTGGAAAAGACAACGACTTTTGGCAAGCACTGAACACCAACGTGAAGAACCTACGTGCTGTCATCTCTGGTCACGGTAAATTCTTTGGCCCACAAAAGAATGACGAAGCTTAACCAACCTGCTAGATCATGGGGATGAATGGTGTGCCCGTGAACCAACCCATAATGTAATCTTTTGTTTCAGTAAGCATTCGGGGTATGTCCTGTCCTTTTGTGCCAAGTTGTCTACTTGGAAGTAACTTTATTCCCGTGTCAAGGTATGGAGGATACACTGGTCCCAACTGGGGTAGAGGTGCTCGCTCCCTTGTGTTTCACTCTGCAGCCCCTCTCGAGGGTATAGAAACATACATCATGATGGAAAATGGTACCTCACATGCCAAGGTGATCCTCGACGAGCACTACACGTAGTATTGTTATTCAGTGGCAAGTCAAACATGTGTGAATTTGCTTGTACTATAGGCAACAACTCGTTTACAAGACATCTAAGTATGCAAGACGACAAGACTAAAAAAGACATTAGGTCAAATTTGACCGGACAAATGTTGTACAGCATCGCAGGGAAACCAAGATATAGCAACGAAAAATGTTAGTACATGGACGAGTAGATCGGATTAAAAGCTCTTGGCAATTCAGAGATAAAACATGGTGTCCTTGAGGCCCGGCTTGGTGACGCCTCCGCTCCACAGCTTTCCCGCTTCTTTCATGACATCTTGTTCCGTGGCGCTGGCACTTGCGCTTCCGGTGCCGCTCCCCGCTGTATATCCGAGGAAAAGCTTTCGTAAATAGCATCTTCCGCGTTCGCAGGCGACGTCTGCGTAGTAAGCAGGGGACACCAGGCTCACAGCCTTTGTTGCGCGGGCAAACATGTAGCTGAGCGTGTTGGTAAGTCCCTGGATGTCGTCCGCCTTGAAGCCGATCTCATCGTGGACGACGTAGTAGTGAGTAGGGCGAGTCGTCCCTTGTAACCCGCCGTGTGCTATCTCCATGTTCAGCGGCGATACTCAGGGTCGTGGATCAATCGCTCACCTTGTAAGAAGAAATCAAAATCGTATATGGCGGTGACACCACGATCGACCACAGTGCCCGGACGCGGATTTCCGTCACCTGCGGCACTGTCCTCCTCAGTGGGGAAAAAGCGCGTATGATGGCGTTTGCCACAGATGATAATCGTAAGTTTAGGCTTGTACCGTGCCTTGGGTGTGTCGAACGCTTGGAAGGCTGCAAATATTTGAGGTCGTTCATCCTCTCTGACGATGTTAAATTGGCCCTTTCGCGAACAATGAGACCGATACATTAAGAGAAAGGGAAAACATACTTCTGAAACGCCATCACGATACACAATGATACGCGCAGGAAGCTTCTGATTATTGTGCTTCTGGTAGAGCTTCAGGCGATCAATCATCATATCCCTGAGTTTCGATATCATCTTGAAAGAAATAGTTCATATTAGTGAACTAATGATGTCGTTCAACACCCTATCATACCTCTTTCCTGGACTCCTGAATTTCTAAGCTAGCTGGATATTGTGCGAAATTGTTGTCGATGCTTGCAACGACGGCTGCAATAGAAGCTAGGATAAACGGGTGTCAATGAAAGCAAAGCAGCGAAAGGGGAATCCCTACGAGTTCCCACAGCACTCCCAGGACTTGGATGAGTTACATCCATGCCAACGATCATGGTAGTTTCGGTGCTAAGCCCTCTCCCGCTATTCGGATCTAATTTGTGATTGACGCCGCCCAATTTCATGTTAAACTTCAACGCCACATTCGCAAAGTACTGAGGATTGCTCTTGCGAATCTTGGAAGATTGGACGCAAACAGTAGCCACATCCAGGAAGACGTCGCATAGGTGCTTCAAGCCATCGTATACAGACTTGTCACCACTGGCCAGCATGACAAAGATCAAAGTTGGCTTTGGCTTGACGCTCAAGAGTGCTTTTCGGATGGTGTCGATTGCCGTCCGTCGCATGGGATCTGCCTGATCCTTGCGTGGGAGCTCGGCCGTAACGTAGTTTGGGTTTGCAGTGACATGCATTCCGCTCACGTTGCACATGTCTCGGAAGCCCGATACCACTTGGAGAAGCTGTGGGTCTGAGGAGCCAGCGAATTCGTCTCTGGTACCATCCTTGATTACAAGGACCGTCCACTTCTCGAGGCGCGCGCCCACTGCGAACTTGACTCCTCTGAGATTCCAAGAGGCTCTGTCGTCGATGGAGGCCGAACTGGAGTGGTATCTGATCCCAGGCCTCGGCAGGATGCGCCCCGGGACCACGGCCATATCCGGACCAATATTTATGCCGAAAGATTGGAGCTCCGGCCCGGCTGTCCTCAGTCCGAGGCGGTCGAGGCCCTGGCCGACGATTGCTTCTGCGTTCACATTGGGTGGTTGACAAGCTATGGTAATCATTGCAGCGGTATGTTCCTCTGTCAATTTCCCACGGAAAGGTTGATCCGGAAGTATTTCGCAAACTTCTGGAGGCAAATAGGTTGCTTTCTGCGGACCACCAACATCAACGAGCTGCAACTGAGGATATTGCAGCTTCTTGTTGTATTCTTGAGAAAACCTGTTCAGAGAGTGCAAACGAACGGGTTCGAGGTAAACTCACTGCGCCTAAAGTATTCTTCCACAGTAACGCGACCATATTCAGGAGCGTCAAACGAATATGATCTTGCACTGTGGTGCGCGAGCTTCTTAACGCTCTTCCGGTGTCCAAGATGGGTAGTCCTTATTCTGACGCCCTTGCAAAAGCCCTCCATCCGCGCACCAAACGAAGATCTTTGGAACTCCATCATTGCAACGGCCAGATTACCAGGCGTGTAGAAGGCTGTCGTGCAAACGTTGACGTTCACCATCAGCTGTTTAAAAGCTGGCCGAACTGAGGAATAGAACCCTTGCCAAGCCTCAAGGCCACCGCCCAGGGAGTGTGGTTGGGCAGCGGCACGGAAAAAGTACCGATTTCTGCCTACCATGATTCCTGTCCTCCCGGGGACAGCAGCGAGGATGAGATTCAAGGCAGCGATCACAGGCAATGCGTCGTAATTCCGAAAATTGTCATGACCTGACAAGTAGCTGATAGCAAATTAGCTATCAATCTAAAATCGCAATTTGTAACGAGTACCTCAAGAGGTTTCCGGTGTCAATTTCTTGGATGAATTTGATTGTGAGCGTATACTCCCTGCCTCCTGTCTGGGGCGGCCCAGTTTCATCTTCGTCGTAGTATGGAACTATAATTGCCAGAGGCTGGGGTAACTCGAAGGCGGCAATAAGCTTGGCACTACTATCGTGCGCCACTCTGCCTGACATGCCAGCTTGTTGCCATGTCGTTGTTTGCTCGGCAAGCTGATAAATACGCTTCCTCACGCGACGCGTGGCAGTCCCTGCCACAGGAGCGAAGGAAACATCATACTCGTACAACGGGCCTTTGGGCACTCGCACAGGAAAAAAGTTTGCGCGAAGCTTGATTTCTCTACCGTTCGTCCCAAAGTCTGGGCGTAAGGGCATCCTTTCAGGATCAGGCTTTGAACGTGAAAACTTTAGAACAAGAGCCTTGTCTGAGTCATCCGCAATGCGTCGGTCGATATTTGCAGGTTGTCCACGCATGAAGACGCTGAAGGGCAACGTTTACTGGTCCGTTCATGTTCGAGGAACAAGCAAACCACATACCCTCCTCGAGCGCGTCCTCTGAACCCTCCTCGACCACCACGGTCGCCCCCGCGAGAAAATGGAGGGGGTCCGCCACGACCACGAGGGTCGGGAGATCCTCTGCCTCCACCCCGGGGACCGCCTCGCCCACCACGGTCGAAACCACGATCGAAACCACGTCCTCTGTTGCTCATTGGTGCAGTACGGAAGATGAGAATGTGGATGCAAGAGTGTCCTTGTTACTTCCGCGTTTTCCGAGTCGCTCGAGTCACGTTGTTGCTGTGTCTTGCTGTTCCGCGTTTTCCGAGTCACTGGCTCGAGTCACGTTGTTGCTGTGTCCTGCTGCGTGTTTTGGGGTAATACCTCAGCCACAAGTGAATGCATTGGGATTCGCAATACTAGCCTTGAACGTCGGCGCTATGATCTTATCTCCGACCGGACTAGGTGGTTCTGGTACTATAAAACAAACCACTCCTTGCGAAAGATCGACTTTGGCCATGAAAACGAAGACATGGACACAACCCACGTAGTATGGATGAGCGTGGCTTTGATGCTTTACTAGTACGAAGGCTACACCCGATGGTGCGATCAGCAAATCAGACCCAGAGAAAATGGTGGATATACCAAAGAGCCACACCCGGAAGCGCACTAATCCACGCGATGCGCCCCGAGTGTGGTGTGCTCTTCAGTACATCCTCCCTCTTTCTCTGGGCTGCACTATGTAATCAACGAACCGGGGTAAACGCATGTCCAGAATCCTCCAGATATGATGCTGGAACGTCCGATTATCATTGGCGTGGTGACTGACAGACGTCGGCGGGCGCCTGGGCATCTGCATCGCTCCATCGTTGTGGTTGTGAAAGAATTCGTTATCGATAGATAGACATCGTCCCAACTCCTCGACAAAGGCTCCCTCAGCAGATAAATTCTATCATGTGACTTGAAATTTCGGCGTCTTGGTAGTAGTATATTTTCATTTTTCTATCTAAGCTCCTGTACATTCACATTCCTTCTAATTACTATAGCAATATCCCTCGGTAGATTCCCTTCCTCTTATACATCCATCTCACTCGTCGCACTTTCACCTTCCGATGTTCGGAGTTTCAATCCTCATGACAAGTTGTGACAATCTGTCACATCGTAACTTGTGCGTTCAACACTTGCCGCCATCTTGAACTTGTTAATAGACGTCTCAGATCAAGGCTCCAAGATCTGGTTTTGTATCTTTGACAACCTCGACGTCGTCGGCATGGTAAACGTCAATCCATTTGACACTTGTTTCCGGCCACAACCTTGAGCTCGATTCTATCCTTGCAACTTCACGAAAAGACCTCGAGCGATCTCTTCTTTGCTAGCCCTCGCACGACCATGTCGGAGACCCTTGATGTAGTCATTCCTAGGTTCAATCGGAGCGCCGGCGCTATCTCACTGCGGAGGGACCACTCCGTCGTGGCGTTGTATTTGCTTCTCCCATGTCACCGAAATCGCACAAGACTTGAACTCCGCTTGCGTGAACAGTTGCGAGTTAATTCCATGCTCACCAGATACTGCGGCACCGAGGACATCAAAGCAGAACAAAACGGGTGCAATTTATAGATAGATGCTTGCAAGACTTTGGATCTTGATTGCGCGGTGCTGAGCGCTGATAAGTCGCATCCAAGGATCTAGATGCCAATCGTACAAGTCCCGCTCGATGAAACCATTTCTGGAGAGTATCACATAAGCGTTTTGTCTGTCACCGCAATTCGGCACAACACATACTATGAATGGGTCGATGCGGAGATAGATGGCCAATGGGAGATTGTTTATCCCATCATTAATTGCTGCGTTTTGTCAGTCGGATATTCGAGACTTCTGGCCATCGAGCACTTATCGTGAACATTTGGTTACTTGTTATCATGATTGTTCATTCCCAGGCGCGTGTTAGACCGCCGCGCGGCGTTTGATGCGGATGCTGTGAACCAGGGCGAGGGGTGTAGCTAACTAACAAGAATAGGTCATGTCGGCGTGCCGATGTGACACCATATTTGGATTAAAGATTAGCCAGAACATTAGTTTGGAATCGCAGCTTGGGTGATGACCCAAACAGCGTTACAACCCGACAATACTTTGAATTCACTTGTCCGATGCATTTCGGTCCTTGGAGGAAAAAGGCACGGAAACCAGGGCTGCATCATGATAGATTGCGGTCTAGAACTCATCCCTTGACATCGACATGGGAATTAGCGTAAGCGGCTGACAAGGAATCGGCACTGCCATCGTACGAGATCTATGAGTAAGTTATGACCATCAGACAGTGACATTACCATACGCAAAATGTGAAGCGTAGCAACCCAAAGTTTAGAAATTCATACACCGTCGAGAATGTAGGCTGTCGTGCGCACGTATGTTAATATCGCAAGGAAAGATATTCACAGAAAACATAGACTCGGGGAGGTCAATGTCGAGGAGAAAAGAACATGCCTAGTCATCAGTGGGGGTTGCGTTGGGAGGAAAAAATAGTTCGCATGCATGCAAGCTAATCACCGTGCTCGTGCCCTCTTCTCTCGATATTCCACACTAGCGTACCAAGCACCGCCGATTAGTGTGAGCAAGATACCCAATGCGTTCATCCCCGATATCGACACACTAAAGATGACGACCGCAAGAACGATGGATAAAACTTGTTTTACGTTTGCTGTTCGTCACGATGCCATCAGTATGGTATCACACGGTTCATTTCTCAAGGACACGGGGAACGAGAGAACGTACCTGCGACGGTCATGCTCAAGGGACCGGCTTTTTTGTTAGCAGTAAAACTAACAATGTTGAGACCGAACGCGATTGCTCCATTGAGACCCAGTGCAGCAGCCGTCCAGGGAGTCAACTCCTGGGTGCTCCAATGCCGGACACGGTCCAATTCGCCGCTCAAGTAAGAGAGTGTCACACACTGAATGAATGCCAACGGAGCCATGCGTGTCAGAAGATCGAGAGGGTGCAGCTGCAGTCGCGGTGGTACCAGATAACGGAATGTCGCTGGAGCCTGACCAGACGGCGATGACTGAAGAATACTGGTATATATGGTCTTGATGGCAGCAAGGAGGGTTCCCAGCAATGTGAGAAGGAATCCAGAAGTAGTGAAATAATAATCGCCGTATGTTCTAACAAAGACAATAAATTTGTCAGATGAGATTTGCAATGCGCGTCTATTGATCACGTACGCGAAGCCCACGCCAGCGACCACGGGAACCAAAGAGGCGAGCTTTTGTCTACTGCTCCGCGTACCAAATAGAAACATTGAAAGAAGGAGGGTGAATATTGGTGTGGCTGCCCGGACGACCTGGTGGAACTAAAAATAACATTATGTTTTCAGCACAAGGAATAAAAAGTAACCATGGGCAGACTGACGGGAATGGTAACTAGTTCCAATGACAAGTTGCTGACGGCGATATTGACTGTGTACAAAAAGCTGAACGCGAGGAGTGCAAAGTTGTCTCCGTCGGTCAACTTGGCGGGCACAAAAACGCCGAGACGCAAAAGGGTGAAGCCGCCAATGGACCCGCAGAGGGCATGGAGTGCGGTGAGGGCATATGCATATGGGAAATGGATGAGGACTGCCTTGTTATACAGAGTGAGCCCTAGATTGAAGGCGAAATAGAGAACGAGCCAGAAGGGCTGTGAGTGGAAGAACGAGGGAGAATCGACGCGCGATTCCTTATCGATGGACTCTCTTCTGGGAGTGCGAGCGAGAGCAGGTGTGGGTAATTCCCAGGGGAATGAGTAAGAGGTGGGGGTGATGTAGTGCTGGGAAGACGAGTGTCGGTGAGACTGTACATCTTGGCTGTCCTCAAATTTCAAGGGTATCGGGGACAATGGATCTTGCGTTTCATCGCCGTAGTCAAAATACACTCTACGGGAACTTTTCTTCTCTTTGGTAGTATCTGTGTTTTGGGTTCCGAGTAGGTCGGATGCAGGGGAGACAAGCGAATCGCTGCTGGAAGTGTCGCTGTCCAAGTCAAAAGAATCATGCGACTCGGTGGAGGGGACGGCGGAGGGGATAGAGGCGGGGTGAGACGGCGGGTCGTTAGAGGGGGACATTGGAGGTTGGTTGTGCCTGCGATTTGAGGCCATAATAAAGAGAACATGCGCATTCAGTGCGGCAAGTTAAAACAACCCTGCCAATGTTCACACGCTAACCATCTCAGATTGCACGTAATGACTGGCAAATATTTGGCGAGCTCGGAAACACCAGCAGGATCAGAGATCTCGTAGTAAATCCGCATTGTCCTAATTTACAGGCCTTATCAGTGCTTTTTTGTTCATGTTTCCGCCCATTTTCTGCGTCTTCCTTAGTCTGCCGGCTCTTTGCATTGCGTGGCGTGGGAAGTTTATTATT
Source organism: Xerocomus brunneocitrinus (assembly GCA_038093375.1). Lineage (NCBI taxonomy): Eukaryota > Fungi > Basidiomycota > Agaricomycetes > Boletales > Boletaceae > Xerocomus > Xerocomus brunneocitrinus. The sequence goes on along the minus strand of JBBPSB010000054.1, from coordinate 30,070 downwards.
AACCCTTCCCACCCCGGCATGGAATGAGGTGGCGCGTCTCCTTGTCTGCGTCCACGGGCACCCAATGCCCTCCTCGACGCGCCCAGCAACATCAGGACCGAGCAACGTGCATCAAACAGCCAAACGTGCCATGTCAGACCCAGAATCTCCACCTCAAGACCCCAAGAAAGCGCGCAGAAACTCATCCGCCGACTCGCCCACCACCAGACGTGATTCAGCTCGTGATAACAAGCGCAGGAAGAAGAAGAAGAAGAAAACACCCATTGTGGGCGCAGGGACTGCCAGGGACGACGTGGGACAGGCCCGACTCGATTCATCCTCCCGCGTGTCGTTGTCCGCACAAATCATCAGATTCGCTTCGGGCCCTCCCGAGGCCGATTTACAAGCGAGCGCTCCATCTGACACCAAGCTTGCCTTTAGTACACCATCACCAAAGCAATCCGGTAAAACTCAGGCAAGCTCTTTACCTATTGAAGATACTAGCGAACATCGTTCCGAAGTTACCTCTTCTATTCCGGTACGCCCTGCCAAGTCATTCATTTTCCGTAATGCCTATCCCTCAAATAGAGAGACAAGATGCGGTCTGCACCAATGGATGAACCTGTTCTCGAGCCGTCCTCTACCTCACTAGAGGTCAAAGTGGCCAAACTTGAAGCAGAGCTCAAGTCCAAGAATGACGTCAGTATCGCCTTTCGGCTTTGCTTCTTGATTCATTTCCTGATCTTTTCTCCAGCTGATCGCATCTCATCATGCACTCCTGAGCCAAGTTCAGCAGGCCATTACTTGTCAAGTTTGTTTGGATCTGATGTACAAACCCTATGCACTCGCTCCCTGTGGCCACATTGCCTGCCACAGTTGCCTTGTTAATTGGTTCACGGCCCCCGCTCCTGACAACAGGCCAGCCCCTCCAGCCATGATGCGTCGGAAAACATGCCCACACTGTCGTGCCGTCGTTCGCGAGCGCCCTGTCGAAGTGTGGAACGTAAAGAGCATTGCGCAAGCAGTCGGCAAGAGTGGACTCTTGGCAAATCAGTTGCCCGTTCCCGCCGAGGCCTCTCAGAGTCTCAATGCAAATGACGATCCTTGGAAAGACATCTTTTCAAAGGCAGGCGCGGCAGGTCACCGTGCGCTTCCGTGGTTCTTCCCAGGTGCCGACTTTGACGATGACGACATTCATCTTGCTGATGGTGCCCCACGTGGTGAGGACGTTGGGATGCTTGATATGGAGGACGGTGGGATCTATCGCTGCCTCGACTGCATGCACGAGATATGGGATGGCATATGCAGCAGCTGTGGGCGCGTCTACCCGGGACACAGACACGCAGGAGAAGATAGCGACGACGACGAGTACGAGGCAAACCCGATGGGATGGCTCGAGGACCAAATGGGCGCCGAAGAAGTTGACGTGGCAGATGATCCTGGTTGGATGGGATTGGAGAATGGGGATGCAGACGATGACGGAGGCGACATTGACGAATGGCGTCCGTTTGACCCCTGGCGGCGTGAATTTCGCATGTTCCGAGGGCCCTGGGGTTTCCTGGGTACCATCCACGTCGACGAGGAGGAGGAGGAGGAAGACGTGGATGGCCGGGTAGAGATTGTGGACGAAGATGAAGAGAGCGGGGATGAGGGCTACGAGAGTAGCTTCATCGACGACGACGACGACCACAGAGGTAGAATCGGGGACTTTTTCGATGGACCTCGCTTCTATGAAATTAATGACGAGAACGAGGACCACCCTACTGTCGACCCGGCCTCGGACGACTACGAAGACGAGGAACACGGGGGATCTGACGTCGCAGGGCACAGATGTGCATGTCATGCTGTTGTGTTTTCGTCAGGCGAGGAAGCTGATGAACCAGATGAACCTGAAGACGATTCGGGTCCTTCATGGCGCTCACAGAGCCAACATCAGCGACTTATTGTCGAGTCCGACGGATCAGAGGATATTTAGATAAAGTCGATTGTTATCGTATGCCTAGTGGAATTAATGCTGTGCTCTCCCTCATGGCTTCAACGTGTATGACTCTCTTTCCACTCGTGCTCGTGCTGTGCAATGTACTCTGCCATGCGCAAGGGTGCGCGTCCCGTCCTTTTCAACTGCTCAACACGCCATCCCCTCCCCCTCAACTTCCCCCTCATAACCTATCCCCATGCGCACCAAGACCAATACCAGAGTCCAGCGAAACACATCTGCTGGCACAAGCTCAAGAGCACCACGCTCTGACGCCATTCAGTGGATCTTTTCATCAAATCTACCGCACCGTAGAAGCTCAGCAGCGCTCAGTGTAGATCTCAACCGACGAAACTTCTTCGGAATGAGCGAGGTATTCAACGTCCTCCTGAATGTGCGCCTTGTGCCGCGTTGTACACGTTCATCGTCTGATTGCACCGTATATGACCCATCTAGCCCTCCGAGACCGCTCGCTCGCTGACGGAATCCAGGCGCCTGCTCGAAGAAGCACGTAAAGAGATCACGGAGGAACGTCAGCCTCCGCGACTGCGCGTCAAGCATGCGGTCACACGTCTGCCCGGTTTTTTACCCCGTGAAGCCGAAATGCGTGTGATTGAACGTGCTCTCGAAGGCGAGCCATCGTTTACGGTGCTTTTTGGTGCCAGTGCCGTCGGAAAGGTAGGTCCTCCTTCCCACAACGCTTCGATAAGCTTCATATGTGTGCATATAGACTGCTCTTCTCCGTCAAGTCCTTTCGAGCGATAGGTTCCATGTTCTTCATTTTGATCTTCGAATCCCTGGCTTCGCGGATGTCAGCAGTTTGTACATGCGCCTTAGCCAGCAGATGGAACAATACTTTGAAGACATTTCGACCACGCCTGGGTTCGAAGAGTTTCGGGGAGAAGCCTCCGCATTCAAGGTTGGTTTACTCCAACGCATGTATGCGTACTGATTGAGTTATTATCTTTGGTAGCATGACCGTCTTGATGTGGGACGCAGGCTGTCCGATGCAGTCGTGGGTAGTGTGGGTTCCCAAGTACGGACAAGCGATATCGCCCGACTCATGGAACTGTTCCAAGTAAGCCATTTGTCCTTTTTTGGTATCACAGCACTGACAAGATCGAACATTGCAGTATTCGCTCTTAAGATACGCCGAGTTCGAGCCCCCAGAAGACGTTAGTGAACTCGGCAATCAAGGACGCAAGGAATCAGATGTATCATCTGAGCGAACCCACGTCAACAATTCCCCTCTTCTGCACGGGAATCGGTGGTTCTTCAAGCGCTCCAAAAGAACAAGCGGGAGTGCTCGCGGATTGTCATCCTCTGTGATCAAAGATCCCGAAAGGCCTCGTAAGAAGATGCCGGTGCTGTTCTTCGATGAAGCACATAAACTGTATGTCGTGTTTTCGACATCTTTTTCTCGTTCTCATCCTTACGAACAGGCCTTCCTTGGTTCAGTCAACGGAGACCATGAAGTGTCTGCTAGACTCGATGCTTGTCCTAACGAGACAAGATCGACTGTGTTACGTCATTCAGGCTACTAGCGATCCATTCTACCAGAACTGGCTGCGCCAGCTCAATGTTGTCCAACACTGCAAGATCATCACGATCGATGACTGCTCGAGAAGTGAAACACGGACATATTTCATGGAACGATTATTGCCCAGTGTTCCGGAAACTCTACGGGCTTCATTATCTTTCGATGTACTATACGAGGCGTTCGGTGGTAAGATAGCGCATTGGCAAGACTATATTAATGACTATGGTGAGCTACTCCCTCGTCAGTGTTGGTCGACTTTCTCACATTCATCATTCCTAGTTAACGCCGGCGGAAATTTCGATAGTGCGTGTCCTGGCCCAATGACTATCACCAACACTAACATTTATTGGATCAGTCAAACAGAGTTCACACTTTCTTCAAGCACATGCCACTCTCAACTTGCATATCGTCCACTGTTCTCAACTAGTGGCTCCACGTGATCCCCTGACCCCATCTACCCCTGGTCCTCGGCCACGATCGAGTGGTCCGGACGCGCTTCATGCTGGCCTTGGTCCCGCCGGATTCAAGTGCTACCCTCGCGAGGCGTCCTCGATCGCGGACTACTCTGCAGATTTCAGCGCGATGCAGCTCCTCAAGGTGATGAGTAAACTCAGCCAGCCCGGTACGCAACACCTCCCCTACTTTTTGCTCTGCCGGGACATTGGCGTGCGTGCGGTGGACGGGATGATCAAGGCCAAGATACTGAATCTGCACTGGACCGAGCCAGTCGGGCGAGAGGTGGAGATTCCTGTTATCAGCGCGCCGGTGTCGCCCACCCCGATGACGCACCGCGTCTTGAGCAACAATGGCTCTTATGTCGGCGGAGCGAGTGGGACTGTGGGCATCGAGTCCTCGGAAGATGGGGACATGGTGATGGTCAACCCGGTCAATCTATCCACGAGAGATGATCTGGGGCAGATTGAGGAAGGGGATGAACATGAAGTCATTGGACCGCGGCTGACGCCGCTCACGCCAATCATGCGGTTTGCCATGCGTGAGGTCGTCCAGGAATACGAGGACGTCCGGACAGTCTCGGAGTACGCCTCGCTCAACGACCCTGACGAGTACTGAGTACTGAGGCCTGAGGTAGAGCCTCGTCGCATATTTTCATCCACATGTGATATTTACATATTTTTGCATGATATCTGTAGTCTTGTTATCTCACTCCCACTCCACATTTCGCATACATCTGTTGTAAACCATGCTGTCATACTAGATTTACGCCTCTGCAAACCGGACATCCGCATTTGCTTCGAGCCAAGCGAGCCACTTTTTCAAATACGCGGAGCCGTGTTGGACGGTTGACGAGTCCCCGACGACGCACTGAGAAATATCCGAATGAGACTGGGAACGGTGTGATAATACCCATGTAAGCCACGTACGAGGTGTCGTTTGGCTCGCGTCATTGCCACTGCAAACCGATCAATTCATCTCGTCAGGGATCATGACAATCGACAACTTGCCGTTCATTCGGCGTTTCTCCTTCAAGAAGCCGACTTCACGCTATCGACCCCCCAATTTTCGGTCGGTTAGACCCGATGGGAACGTGCGTGGTATCAATGCTGACCTTGTCATTGCTACGTACGAGACTGATGATCACTGCATCTTTCTCGCGGCCTTGCATACCGTCGACGGTGCCGATTTCAAGTTCTGGGCCATATTCAGGGCGCAGCAACGAACTGAGGAGCGTCACTTGAGCCTGATATCTACGAGCAAGTCAGGCAATCAACAGCAAAGCGCTCGCCTAATACGAACGGGGTAACGATGGCTATCTGGCGAGGGTATATCCCCGTTTGAATCTACCGCCGGAGATGACGTGAAGAAACGAAATTCGGGTCGTAACACGCACGAGCTTCTCTGTCCACCCTTTGACCACCAGAGCCTCGTTCTCGTTGCACCGGCTGCCTTCATCTCCGTCGCCTTCCAGTCGTTCATAGTACTCGCACCCAGCCGTGTCGAAGAAGACGACAGGGCTACCGAGGACCTCTTTAATAGTGTCCTCGTCTTTGGTCTCGGTAAACGACCTCGTGTTCGACAGATCGGATAATAGATGCGACGAGACAGAGTCGTGTGATTTCAGTTTGGATGCATACAGCGTGTTCGATGGAAACTGGCAGATCTGAGCGTGCATCCTCCGAGGGGGTGAGTAGAGCCCAGCGTGAATGCGAGGCGGTGGGTGCATACCGATATTGCACGTTGAGCAGACGCTTGATGCCGGGACCGTACATTCGCTCGAGACGGTCGAACAGTGTCGTTTCCAGAGTCCGCGGGGGACGCAAACCAGAATGTTTAGAAGTTTTTTTCTTTGCTGGTTTGCTCGCATTTTCTGGTGCGTCCACTGCGGGTGCCGCGGTTTCTTCTGCGATGATTATGTCTCCGATTATCGGTTCTGATTCCGAGTCGGTGCCAATCTCTGAATTCGAATCGGTCACGTTTTCCTCCGTATTGTCCGACTGATGGGCCACAACTTTGTCCTGCTCGGACGACTTTGTTGACGTGCTCTTGGTCTCTGCGTTATTCTTGACTCGGTTATCTGACGGCTTTACTTGTTTATTTTTCTTTTCGTGTTTGTCCAAAGACAGGATAGTAGGGGGTAGTTGCATAGGGTCGCCCGCGAGGATTAACTTCTTTCCTTGGAATATGGGGACCCAGCACACCTAAATACTAGATGTGCAGTGGTCAAGAAGTCCAAGCTAGCACGTACTGCTTCAATAGCCTGAGTTGCTTCGTCGATGACAACTACATCAAAGACGTGATTACGCAACTGTCTTCCCCCTGCAGAATGGCAGGTGGCTAGAACAATCTGTGGACGTGTTCAGTCAAAAATTCTTGTCCGAAACCAGGGTTCGCAGCACCTGCGACTCTGACAGTACTGCCTTGACAACCCCACCCTCTCTCTGTCGGTACCTGCAGTATGTGCTGATCGCTCCGGGAGTATAGTAGAGCAACGGACACAAACTCACTCTTTTCTGAGCGCACGCACCTCCTCCCACATTTTCTTGCGTTCAAGTCCACGCGGCTTCTTGGTGCCCTTGCCCTTGCCCTTTCCAGCAAGTGTGTCAAGGGCAGCATTGAGCTCTGCCTTGACATCCTTGGCGAGTGCCGCCTGAAGGAATGCCGCTTAACGCATATTTAAAAGGGTTGAATCCATTGTACCTGATCACTCCGGCCGGCCTTGACTTCTAGGGTCGCATCAAGGACATCCTCGCGTGCCATAACCCTTGCGGGATGACCAATTCGCGTCACTTTGAGCGGTTTCCCCTTGCCTTTCTCAGGGGGAGGAAGCGCAAGGAGTCGTTCGAGGATGTTATCGACGGAAAGGTTGGAGGCACCGCATACGAGTACGCGGGTCGATTTCTCGTCCAGAGGGTTGGATGTAAGTTGACGTATGATCTCGATTAGCGTATGAGTTTTGCCCGTGCCTGATTGTACATGTATAAAGACCAAGGAAAAGGAAAGATGGAACGTACCTGGAGGACCATGGATACACGCGACCTCGGTGGCTTCGAGAGCGAATCGAACGGCTACTCTTTGGCTTTGGTTAAGCGATTCGTCAAAGAAAGAGATGTCTCCAAGATTGGATGGCTTGGAAGGTGGCGAGATTCCGAGCAATACGCGAATGAGAGGTGTGAGTTCGTAGTTTGTCTTGTCATCTGGCTAATGAAGCACAACCAGTGAAATTCGAAAAGAATACAGCCAATCGCAGGATTACCTTTCGCGTAGATGGTATCACAATCTTCTCCAAGTGGTCGATGGCCTTGTCCATCCTAGAAATGGTGCATGAGCACGCGACAGCGTACAGAAGAAGTTTTCTTTACCGATCATAAGTGACGCTGTTTGCGAGCTTGACGGCGCGACATCTCTCTGGCAAATCAAGATCAGCATCGCCAGATTCTGGAGGATCCACAGCGATAACAATGCGTGTGTCGGTTACCTGTCAATATTCAGAATCGTGGAGAAAGCGAAACCTTCAGGAAGGAATACAAACTTTGTACACTACGCCTTCTGCTGCAGCGGAGCTTTTCGTGCCTGCATCGGTCGGCTGTGTTTTCTTCCCTTTGGTAGTACCCGTCTTTCTTTGTGTAGTTGAAACGTTGTCTTCGATTCGGGCGAGATCTCCGGGTCTGCAGACGCGCTATTCAGGTTCCATGAACGACATGACGGTACGAGCAGATACGACCCTGAATGTATGAGGAGGGAATAACGGAGAGGAGTGATACGCCGAAGGTCTCTCCAACTCTACCAGCCTAGCTTGGTCGAGTAAGACACTGGAAAGTACCAGGATGAGATGTGATCACGTACGTCTTTCCGCCAAGTCCCACCCCGGCCGAGACTACACCCAGTCCGCCCAATGCGAGTCCGCGCTGTTCGAGCAATTTGGGTGAAGCATTGCTCAGGATCAATGAAGTGCGCTCGATCTCTGCATCGCGTTCCCTCGCGAGGAGGGTGCGATGCCTTGAGATGAAGGCTTGCAGAGTCGAGTCTGAACTTGGCGCTGCCATGATCGTTTTCTAAGCGTCAGTCATATGTACTGAAGTGAGGTAGAATAATCTCATTTCATCCCCGTTACAACATTCCTAACTCGTTGCTGTGAGTTCTCTCTTCCTGGTCAGCGTAAAACTCTCATGAAGACGCAACGCTATGCGGTATCTAACGGTATTCTGGCATCTGAAAAAGTGGTATCGTTCTCGAAGGACCAATGCAGTAATCTGGATGAATATACCCCACAAAATCATTGCAGGATCAACCGCATCATACCAATACCATGAGTGTTCCAGGGAGCTCGGAACCGACGGACAAAATACTGGTATGACTCACTACCAAGGTGCTAAACCAAAACAGTAGTAGTAGCAGGCCTCGCTGGGTCAAGTCTCATTGCAGGTATTATAGTGTAACATCTAGAAATGCTTTCGTTAATTATTCCGGATACAAGCTTGTGTTGGAACTCACTCTACAGGCCTAGTGTAACTCCGGCTGGCCTGAAATATGCCGCACGTTTACTGCCACGAAATGGTATGCGACCACGGTGATCATGGCACAAGCGCCAAGGTAGTTTGCGAGATTATACAGTGTCTGGTGGCTAATCATACCTAGCACGCGGTAAATTCAGTGTGTTATTGAGAAATATGTGAGTTCGTACCGTTTGAGGACAAGGAAGGCGTTGTTTGTGTATTGTTTGGTCTAAACCGGAAAACCTCGGCCAGTTCATTTAACCCTCTCATCAGTGACCTCCATTATCCATCATGCGTCCGACTGCAGTTCATTCCAGTGGTATGCCCGAAGGTGAGTATTCCTGATGGTCTTTGAAAAAGCTAATCTGTCGTTTGCCGCCAGGCAAAGTCTACGTAAGTTTTCACTTATGATGGCAGTGAGAAAGTGGAAAGCAACTATCCTATTAGAACGTTTGGTGGGGTGACACCAGCAACTTGAAGCAAAAGGGCATTATTACCTACAGTGAGTCATCGAGCGTGCTGTGTGTCCCTTCTTATTCATTGTCGCGTAGCTGTCTCGCCATTCCGTCAACGCCCAACAAAACAGATATTCCAGGGATGGCTATTCAACGGCTACAAACGCCTTGCTTCCCAAGCACCGTACTGGATTGTTCCATTTGCGATTGGTGCGTTCTTGTGCATCTCCGCACCACCTACACCTAACTATTACCAGCCTACGGCACGTATACATACGCGAGACGTTACGATGCATGGCAAAACAGCAAGGCTGGGCACATTGCACTGCACGGAACTCACTAATCCGCTAGTTCGACCTGTTACTTTATACTCTTTGGACACAACAACATAGACACTCGAGCAATGAAATTTGAAACCCAGTGTGATCCTAACCAATACTTAGCACAGACGAGTAGCGGCTAGTTCTCAACCGCTCCATCACCCATCTTCACCCACTTATTCCTCTCCGAATCGAAATGAACCCCACAACTCCGAACCGTCAGACTGTGCGCCCTACTGCTGTGGCGATGAACTTGCAGTCTACTCCACAATCAAGTGGGAGTACTGCGAGAAGCAAAGACCCTCCCATCACTGGTCTGCAGTAAGTAGAGCTTCGAGTCTCGTCACCTCTTTTCCGCGTTCCAAATTGTTGTTGCACACAGAGTACATGAGGTGAATCCGTGGATGGCAAGAGACATCGAAAAGGCAAAGGAATGCGATGTGGACTTGATGCTGCGGTCCCTCCTCTCGGACTGCATGGTCAACGAGACTCATACGAAGGAGGAGGAGGCCGCCCTCTTCAACAAGTGTCTCGAAAGTGTTCTTCCTATTTGCGATTCCAGCGAGCTCAAAGGCCATCTGGAAGCATAGTAGGGTTTGGTATGCTTTCTGTAACCTGCCACATTCTGACCGACTTCTGCAGTTCCAGGGCTACGAACGAGGCAGATTTATGCTCAGCCTTTGCGGGCGCTGCGAACACTGCACTTGCCCAGCTTCGAAAGCTTACAATAGATGGCCTGCGGGGTGCTTCCGACAAACCTTCCGACAAACTTGCTTTCTACATCAATGGTGACAGGAAGACGGAACAGTTCCACCAGACTGAAGGAGCGCAGGTCCTCTATTTGATTGTCGGACCGGAGTTGATGTCGATCACGAAACTGTATGGTGACGAACTCTTGAAATGCTGGTGGGATACGGTGAAATGTGATTCTCTTCTCATACTCGGATTGAACACGCTCTGACTGCCATTGAAGATCATCTTGTGTTGTGGAAGAACGGTGTTCACCACCGTGATATCAGCCCCTCCAATTTGATGTACGAAAACAATGGTGGTGTTGTCGGTGTCTTGATCGACTATGACTTGGCGATAATGAAGAAGGTGTAACAGGGAACGAGCGCACTGGCACAGTCCCGTTGGAATGGGCTAAGCTAGGCTAAGGGCATGAGGCATCAGTGAGTTAACGGTGGCAGAGGCCCTGGTACACGGTCGTATATAGCCTGGACCCTTGGATCAATGGCTGAAAGTAGGTGCGCTTGGATGTGTGGAGAAAAAGTCATTTTTTTTTGCTCTACCCAGGTCAAGAGCGGAATTTACGCGTTGCCAATGAATACTTGAAAGTGCCAATGCCTTACCAGTACTGGCCATCGCGCCGACAACCTGGAGTTCGTGAAGCGGCGGATCCGGTTGTTGACGAATCATTTCGAAAGCTACTGGTTTCTGGACTCGTTAAGGCGCAGCCCGCAGACTTTCCTGATTTCAGATTTGAGCTCAATCAGGAGCAACAATACTAGTTTCAACTGTTGATTATAGAAAACTTTCTATAGTATTGAACAAGGTTTATCTACTCGAGCAATGAACCCAGTGTGATCCTGACCAATACTTACCACAAACAAGTAGCGGCTAGTTCACCCCTTGAAGACTTGTTAATCCTCTCTGAATCGAAATGAAAACCACAACACCGAGCCGTGCGCCTCACTGCTGTGGCGATGAACACGCAGTCTACTCCACAGAGTGCTGCGAGAAGCAAAGACCCTCCCATCACTAGTCTGCAGTGAGTAGAGTTTCGTCACCCCTTTTCCGCGTTCCAAATCGTTGTTGCACACAGAGTACACAAGTTGAATCCGTGGATGGCAAGAGACATCGAAAAGGCAAAGGAATGCGATGTGGACTTGGTGCTGCGGCCTTTCCTCTTGGACTGCATGGTCAACGAGGCTCAGACGAAGGAGGAGGAGGCCGCCCTCTTCAACAAATGTCTCAAAAGTGTACTTTCTATTGGCGATTCCAGCGAGATCAAAGTGACATCTGGAAGCATAGTAGGGTTCGGTATGCTTTCTGTAACCTGCCACATCCTGACTGACTTCTGCAGTTCCAGGGCTACGAACGAGGCAGATTTATGCCTAGCCTTTGCGGGCGCTGCGAACACTGCACTTGCCCAGCTTTGAAAGCTTACAATAGATGACCTGCGGGGTGCTTCCGACAAACCCTCCGACAAACTTGCTTTCTACCTCAATATTAATGGTGACAGGAAGATGGAACAGTTCCACCAGACTGAAGGAGCGCAGGTCCTCCATTTGATTGTCGGACCAGAGTTGATGCCGATCACGAAACTGGACGGTGACGAACTCTTGAAATGCTGGTGGGATACGGTGAAATGTGATTCTCTTCTCATACTCGGATTGAACACGATCTGAGTGCCATTGAAGGTCATCTCGCGTTGTGGAAGAACGATGTTCACCACCGCGATGTCAGCCCCTCCAATTTGATGTACAAAGACAAGGGTGGTGTTGTCGGTGTCTTGATCGACTTTGACTTGGCGACAATCGAGGAAGGTGTAACGGGGAACGAGCGCATCGGCACGGTCCCGTTCATGGCGATGGTGCTGCTCATAGCAGAAGAGTTTGCAGCCGGGATCAAGCACGTCTATGCGCATGACGCGGAGTCCTTCATCTGGGTTCTTCTGTGGATCAGTATCCGCTACGATAGCGGCAACCTTCGCAACCATCAATGGCTGAAAGGGCATGCACTCAGTGGATGTGCGAAGAAAAAGTTATATTTTTTGTTGCACCCGCCAAAACATCGGAAAGGCAGCCAAGGTCAGGAGCGGAATTTACGCGTTGTCGCGGAATACTTGCAAGTGCTGGTCCACCAGTACTACAGGCCATCGCCCGGTCAACCTGCAGTTCATGAAGCGGCGGACGAGTCATTTCGAAAACTACTGTTTGATCCACTTTCTCAACTCGTTAAGGCGCAGCCCGCAGACTTTCCTGATTTCAGATTTGAGAATTTGTAGCTCAATCAGCAGCCTTGGCTCAATAACACTAGTTTCAACTGTTTAGTATTATGGAAAACATTAGTACCTTACTTGACAAGGTTTCTCTCCCCCCATATTCGTGGCCGGACATATACTTTCATCATCCGGGTCAGATGCACAAGGAGACAACGAACAAAACAACTTGTCTCCTTCCTTGCCGTACTATGACAGCAGGCGAATTTTTTACTAACACCGCAAGACGCTCCTTGTCACATTCTCTCCCACGTCGTGAAGTCAACCTGCCAGATTCTATTCTTTGGAAGTCGTTCGTGTGCCGTGGCGAGCAGTAACAGGGATGGAGACAAGAGTGAAGGGGTGAGGATGGGGCAGCGCAAAGCGCTGTCCGGCTCCGTGAACTGTCCTGGGCCAATGGTGAGCTGCGTACCCAGATCGATAGTCGGACTACAACGCATGCAGCGAACGCTACGGACCCAAGAACTAGGAGAAGGATGACGCAACATGATGGGTGGGGCATAGCCACGGCGGCGTCGCGGCGATCATGTGAGATCATCGATGAGGATACAATTGTGGGGACATAGTCCGACAGCGGCAATTGGTCAGAGTAGGACCATTGGCGGGGCATCGCCACCGCAACGGTCCAAGTATGATGCATGATCGGTGGGGATAGCCAGCGATCATGCAATTTGGGGACGAGACTGGTGGGGACGTAGTCCACAGCAGCAGTCGGTCAATGGACCAGGTGGGGCACGGCCACGGCAGCGGTTAGGTGGGAGATGAAGCTTGAAGGACCCGAACGCGACTGAGGGACGTAGTCCGATGGCAGCAGTCGGTCGGCGAGGCGAAAACTCGAGAGCTAGCTGCGCTACTTGACGAGCCAGCGAGTGCTGGGAGTGGCGCGAAAGAAAGACGCGCTGCGCCACTTTCCCTCGCTTGTCCGAAGACGTTGCACTACGTACTGTCCATACACAACTTGTCATGCTATTCACTCAGTTTTCCTCCTTTCTCCTCACACCCGGCGGCAGGACTGAGGACTTGATATCGAGCTTATCTTGATCCACTGACTAAGATTGATTTGTGAGAGCCCGAGGTCGGGCTTACTCAGATCAGTGACGCAGATATAAAAGCGTCTCCACACCTACATTCGACACAGGAAATATCTGCAATGTCCGCAATTCGTCCCTTGTTCGTCGTCGCTGGCATTGGGAATGGCTCGGGTCTGTTTCTCGTAACCTTTGCACGGCTTTTGATGTTGACCGACTCCCACAGGTACAGGGGCTTCTGCAGCGTAAGCACTTCGCCCGCTAACCCATGCCATCGTGAACCAACCACTATCCCAGGCGTCTATTCGGAAAGTCGGGCTACAGGGTTGCCCTGGTCTCTCGTGGCCCCGAGCACCTGAACAAGCTCGCCAACGAAATCAATCAAAATGGTGGAGAGGTGTGCCGAACGTTGTGCGTTTTTGTCATCAGAACTAACTCTTATCAGGCTGCACCTTTCCCAGTCCCAGACTACACTCCAGCTTCGATCCGTTCTGCGTTCTCCAACATCAGGAGCCGCTTCTCCGCATCAACTTCTCCCCTTCGCGTCGCAGTGTTCAATGCCGGATATGGCATATGGAAGCCATTCCTGGATCTAACTGAAGAGGAAGTTCGCGAATCATTAGATATTAACGTTCTCGCCGCATACGCTTTCTCTAGAGAAGTCTTGCTCGAGTTTAACAAGAACGATTTCGAAAAACCGAGTGAAGGTGGAAAGGGCGGCGCAAGGAAGAGGGGGACCCTCATCTTCACAGGAGCCACGGCTGCGATCAGAGGCAACACTACCACGAGCGCCTTTGCTATCGGAAAATTCGGTATTAGGGCACTCTCCCAGAGTTTGGCCAAAGAATTCGGGAAGCAAAACATTCATGCAAGTAGCCATTGATGCATTTCTATTCTTCTCTGACTGACATTCTCTGTGCATTAATAGGTTGCACACGTGAGTTGCCGAGATTGGGGGCAGAACGGTCACTGATACCAACTTACAGAGCATCATCGATGGCAATATCTTAACCGACCGTACGAGAGGATATCGAAATGACACTGCCTGGGAAGCCAACGCAGACGCCCGCCTCAATCCGGATTCCATCGCAAAGGTTGGCATATAGGTTGATACCACTATGGGAAAAGCCATCTAATCACCGTTGCGCGTATACAGGCTTACCTCAGTCTTGTCGAGCAAGACAGCTCAGCATGGGCATGGGAGATTGACTGTAAGCCTGTCCATCAGTTGCCGTGGATTCGTTCTGATATGCGAATGCGCTTAGTGCGACCTGCCCACGAGAAATGGTGAACGATTACTTGAATTTCGTAACTTCCTCGAGTGTAAGAATGCGTTTGCGTTGAACTTTGAAGTGTAATCTCTGTGCTTCTTGACCGTTAATAAATGCTTTGACTCAGGGCGCCGAAATCGGACCTCAATCAGATTCTGGATGTCCGCTACTGTCGACTAGTCTAACCTACGACAGTAAGTGTGAGCACTCACATTGTCCCCCTGAATGATGCACATTTCACTGATCTGGGTACTTTACCTGTTGATCCCCGACACGGTTGATGCCGCCAGCGACCGCCGACAGATCCGGGCTAGAAGTCCAAACGTCGGATGACCCTTGTTTTTCATGCGAACTAACCGAACCAAGTGTTCCGTTTCACTCGGCTCGCTTCTACTTTTCCAGCCCATCACACGAAACCGAATGGTATAAAACCGCTCGGACATTTCATGTCCTTTAGAAACATTTTCCCCTAACGTTCTCGAGAAATTCGGCATGAAGTTGGTTCTGTCCTCCACAACTATCCTTCTTTCCATTGCTCTACTGGCTGCGGTCGCTGCCGCTGCCCCGGCTCATCATTATCAGGGCTCAATCATGCACCGCCGCACCAGGCCACAGAATCGTGGCACTGTCAAACATGAATGGTGAGATTCCATTTGCTCTACGAGTTTACATGTCTCAACGATGGCATCTCTCTTTAGACATGCACTCCCAGCCAAAAAGGGCGGAGGGATCACATTACCTGTGTAGACATCACGACATTCGCTAATCATTGGGCATGCTCACGACAATTATTTCGAGACGTGGGTTCTCTCCCATGGCGGGACCAACATAGTGTATCTATAGTACTAGATCTATTTAAACGTTGTCTTGGTTCTTCGGTTTATTCTGTCACACTTGTGTGGGATTCATTACGCATCTTATTCCGACTGTCTCGCTTTCTGCAATACATTTCACGGTTGTCCTTCTTTGCCGAAACCTCTCCGAGGATAAAGTATGATGATCCAGGGCTGCTGCTTGATGGGAGAGTTGACCATCCGACCCTGTGGTTTCTACTCGATGAAACGCGTGAACGCTTGTTGCAATATCGACGATTGCTAGTACCGCCGAATCGACACTCGAGTGAAAAGTTTGTTGTCGTAATTTTGACGCACAGGATGCTTGTCTGTGTGCTGTGCCAGGCTGATCGTTGTTGTCGTTTCCAAGACTCGGCCCGCATTAGCATTTTACCTTGTGTTTCGTAGAGAAGTTCGAATCCCAGAATCCGATCCGAGACTCGGAAAAAGCCCTGGCGTCGCTTCAAGTATGTGAGATATTATACAAACAAATGTTAGTTCGTCCCGACCCTCTCGGTCGTGCTCAAATTTCAGGAACCCCTCGATTTCTTGTCCTCTTCAAATGCCTGTTTGACCTAGGTCAACTACGTCAGCAATGCCAAGTCGACTCAAATAACTTGCGCCTACTTACCTGCGCTAGGAACGCTTCGTCGGTAATCGCCCGCATTCCCACATGGGCGAGCGCTTTAGACACGGTATAGCATGCTTCGTGGGAGGTATCGGTGGCAGCAGCGGTTGTAAACTCCTTCGTGTGGTTTCCTCCTCCAGGTACAGTGGGAATCGCTACGACAGGTACGGCGTCGAGTTGAACGTTCACATCAGGAATGTCTCGTCGAGGAAAAGGCGGAACATGTACGTACAAAAGCCGGGGTGCAGCGCGGGCATTACTGACGCCCAGATTAGTAAAGAGCATATGAAAGACAAAGACCATGCATACAGTAGGTTATATTGCCCTGCGAAAGTTGAGCACAAGTTTATCATTCAGTGACGGTTTAGTTACTAGGACTTACGAAATCTGTGGATGCACTAGAAATACCCCACTCGTAGTCGATGGCCCCATACCGCTTCAGAACGACATCCGCAAGTTCTCCGCCTAATATCATCACGTTCGTAATACCCCAGGCATAAAGCGACCAACTCACCAAGAACCTTATTTTGTACGAGTTCGTTTCCCACAGATTCATTGGTGAACGAAACCTCGGTGCCAGTGGCAGCAGCGGCAGCTCTGAGAATGATGTAGTATGGTAGGAGGTGTAGATGGGGTCACATACGTGAAGCAAGCTCTGACTCGAGCAGCGGTGTCATACACTTCCTTGGTTATGGGGGCACGTACGAACCACCTTTGACGGCGATCATTTAGCCAGCCTTCTGAAAAGACTACTGCTGAGCTCGACTTACTTCACCGTGGAATTGTCAGGTATCACTGAGCGTGCTCATCAAGGTTATGGTGCGTTACGGAAGGCTTATACGGACCATTTGGTGCCCAATCTTTCCCCCCAAAGACTCCATGTGTACGATGGGTAGGTCTGATTTGCTGGCGTAAAAGCCCGATGTTGTTGTATGCGAGAACGGCGGCATCCAGTGCATTCTTGCCTTGCCAAGGGCTTAGACCGGCATGTGCACTGAGCATGGGGTGGCGTCACTGAAATTGCAAGGATGCTTGATCATATTTCTTACGCTTTGCCCTTAAAATCCACTTGGAACCGAACCATAGCCAGGGAACCACTCAGACTAATGGAGTATGGAGGTCCCGGCGCTGGATGACACCTACACGGCCAAATAGTCAGTGAAGTAAGGAAATAGGGTCCGAGCACGACGGCGCCGTACATGAGACAAACGTCCATATCCTCGTAGGCACCTTGATCCCACAATCGAACCTTGCCAAAACCACCCTCCTCAGCTACACGATGCTCATCAACGACATCGGCCCATGGATTGGATGAAGGCTTACCGGGAGTGCCGAGTAAGATCACCTTTCCATCAATGTTCAATTGTTCCAAGGCGGCTTTTGCAGCACAAGCAACTGCTACACCCGCAATGCCGATCAGATTATGACCGCATGCGTGCCCGATCCCAGGCAGGGCGTCCATCTCGGAGTTGACGCCCAGTACACGGCCACCTTGACCGTGTGTGTAGGTGGCCACCCAGGCGGTTTCGAGCAGGTAGTGCCTTTGAACGTCCCATCCTTGCGCTTCCAAGAACGCGGTATACGTGTCGTGGGCATAACTGGGGGCTACAGGTTCAGCATCGTGCTATCGTGTGCGATGGAAGACGACATCGCACCGTTCTTCGTACAACAGCTCGGGATGAGCTAATGTTCGTGCAAAGCACGGGTGGTGTTTGATCAGTCGCGATGTGGCCCGGATGTCGTGGTCTGACGATCTTACCATGTATTTTGTCGCTCAACTCTCGCAGCTGAGGGCGGAGGGAGTCGATCGTTTGTTCTATCACTGCAAGAATGTCTGGTCTATATACGTCACCTGGAAGGAACGGTGGCTTGGGTGTATTTGTGTCGGGTCGCCATAAGACAGAGTCATCGGACATGATTCGATTGTATGAGTTGAAATCGTTAGTAGTGATCGATCTGATCTATCGATGGTGAGCGACTGAGCGGAAGGAGTAACGGGACAAGATCGTGTATACTAAGTTCAACCAAATACTATTATGGATTGATTATGGATGCGCTATCGACTAAGCGTACACTTCCCGCTCACATACAGTAAGTAGATACTTTTGCACTTTTGCGTTTCTTTCAATTTCCCCTCTTCTTCTTGTCTTCCTCGAACGTGGCCTTTTCCTGAGCAAGTCGATTCAGCGTCCGCGCCAAAGATCTCACAATCAACTCAAACGTACCCTATCCAGGAGTGCTTGTCCGTCAACACCCTACCTACATGTGCCAGGGCCTTGGACACGTTAAAACATGTTTCGTGAGCGATGTCTGTCGACATAAGAGAGACAATGTACAAAAACCAGGATGCAGCCCAGGCATCACTTTAGTGTGTTGATCACTTCACGGTATCAAGCAGAAGATGTGTACGGTATGTTACGTTTCCCTGTGCAAGCAAGTCGTCACAATGAGCCAAGAAGTCAAACGTGATGGAACAGCACGAAATCCGTTGACGCGCTGGTGATGCCTCATTCGTAATCGACGCTCCCGTATCGCTTGCAAAAAAGTCTGCAAACTCTTCACCTAATCCGCACCTAGTATACAGACATGATCGCCAAGACACGTCAAGGAAAGATGATTTACCAAGGGCCTGATTTTGAACAAGCTCGTTCCAAACAGTTTCGTAGCTGATGTTCATCTTACATCTTGTTGCACTCGCTGCGGCTCTGACAACAATCAACGCTCCATCAGACACGCTCCGCACCGAGGACCATGTGCGTACTCGAAACAGTTTCTCACCCAAGCTGCCGTCTCAAACGCTTCCTTGGTCGTTGGCGCACGAACATAGCAACTGTTCATGCTCGCACCGCCATCAAATTAGCCAAACATAAAATGAACACACGCACTGCATCGTCGAAGGCCTGATCAGGAATGACTAGCCGAAAACGCATGCAAGTTCAATAACTGTCAGATCAGTCATAGTAAGCACGATCACACGGACTGTTGGGTGCCCAATCTTGTACTCCAAATAGTATGCCATGCACGCGATGCGTGGGCTTGATTTGTTGACGCAAGAGGCCAACGATGGTGTATGCAAGCACGGCCGCATCGAGGGCATTCTGGTCCTCCCAAGGGCTGAGACCGGCATGTGCACTGAGGATGCCAGCGTTTCTCAGGTCAAGGAACATGGAGCGTAACGTGTTCCTTACGTGTGTCCAGTATAATCCACTTGGGGCTGGACGACAGCCAACGAGCTGCTCAGACTGGCAGAGTATGGCGGGCCGGTGAGCGGCCACCTAATTTCAGATTGTGATGTCCATTCAGTAGTGCCACATTTTAGATGGAGCAAGGGAATGAATGAGGACAATAACACTCACATTAGACAAGCGCCAAGTCCCTCGTACGCCGGACCGGAAGATTCGTTGTTGAATTACGAGGTCCATCTAAAGAATCGGCAACATCGCTCGCGGGTGGCGGGGTACATATATCACGGATTTTCTTTTCTTTTCTTTTTTCGTTTTTTCGTTTTTCTTTGTGACCATTTGAAGTGATCTTGCTTATTGATCCCGCTGTGCTCACGCACCTGCTTGTACATACCTTATTATCGTGTTTATCCTAACTCTTTCGGAACAATATGGCGAACGTCACGCTGTTCAGCAAAGTGATGTTCGCCTCCTCGTAACAAAAGGTGCGCTACATCCAAGCAATGCATCAAGTTTCCTGAAAAGGACGATCCTATTGCAGAAAAAGACAACCTACAGGAACATTACGGACGACTCTATATACCGCTCGCTAGGATGCGCTCTGGCACCTCGGGCCCTACTCCAATTCAGCGGGACCAGTCGATGCAAGACAAACATCCGGAGGGCGCAGGTAGTTTGGTGAGTATGCAAATAGCCACTGGCACGGACTGGATCAATGGCAAGGTTAGCGCCGAGCTGGAAACTGGTGACTGCCCGGCCAGCAGCACCAGTTGCAGTTTACCATTCAAAAGGGTTGGGCATCATGCGTTCGTTTGGGCTTTGCACCACTGAGCTGCTACGGGCTGACACTGCAGAAGTGGCGCCCGAAGAATCGAGGTGCGTGGTGCGTTGGTGGATGTAAAACATTTGTTGGATGATCACCTCAGTTGGTCAAAGGAACGGCAACAAAGTTGAGGTTGCAAGTCTGAGCAAAGACGGGTACAGTGAAAGTATCCGCGTGCATTGGGGTAAAGGAGACAGAGTTGCCGAAGGCAGTGATACTGACATGACAGTATCTCGTCATTCCAATATCTGATTTGGTCCCCAAGTACTGAAGGTGAATGCAAGACCTAACTGGATAACCAACCCCCCACACACATTCAGTAGTTGGTGCCACGGCTCCTGTGCAGATTTGTTTAAACTTAAGGTAGCGTGAAACGATGATAATCTACTTATGCCATTCAGTAGAACGGTTAAGTGTTAACCGATGTTAACCGGCGGTCCTGAACCAATCCTGAACGGTCCTGAAATTCAGAATTCAGAACACCAACCGATTTACTGAACAGTGGTGTAGTAACTGACAACAATGATTGAATGATGTGAAATGGGATGTATCAACTTATGATCGTCAGTCTCGTTCCCGCGAAGAACCAAATAACCGGAGTCTGGGAAACCTAAGTCACTGTTTTGCCCAAGTTAGTAGCAAATCACAACTTGGAATTCTACTTACGCGTAGACTGGTGACCAGTCGGCGCCCGCCACCGCCGTGTTCATGGCTACAATGTGGGGTCTTTCCGCTCACGGCATTTTTATATAGTATTTAGTTCCACATGCTCCTGCGCGTCCTTACCAGGTTACATGTGATAGTTCGGCGGAGGAAGCCTTACGCAATCGCATCATGATCAGGTCAGTCCAGCCTCTACCAGCCTACCCTGCACGTACGTCTTCAATGGCAGCCCACTCTTGAACGTTCTGAACCCTTGGTAAAACAACAGTGCCGAGCGGAGTTTGCAAAGTTTGCGAACTTCAGAAGTTCAAGGTACATTTCCTTCAATGAACTTTGAAGCTTTGAAGGGCCGACAAAATTGTCGTGACATGTGGTGGGTCCAATAAGTAGTACTAGTACCCAGTGCGTTGGGCTTATTCGTGCACCCATTTTGACTGTCCGCTTGCGCTTCGCTGCCTCATCGCTCTTTGCATATCTGTTTCATGATTTACCCTCTACGGCAAGCTGTCACCAACATTCAGATCTTTGACTACGCGTCTTGTAAGTCCGTTGTCCCACCTCCCGTCCATTAACCTTGCTCTTCTTTCTAGTTATCATCTTCGCCGCTGTCGGGTATGATTACAGTAAGCAATACAGTTCTTGTTGTTTCTTCACATTGACGAACCTGACAGTCCTTACATTTTCAGAAGAGGTATACTTCGCATTCATTCTCGCACCACATACCCTGACCATCTCTTAGATTGAATATGTTTGGGTCATTCCATATTTTCTTCGCGTCGACGATATATTCTGATATGGCTGCAGGGAAAACCCTGGACATGGGTGTCTACAATGTTTATCCTCGTAGGTATTCTCACCACGCTCATGACATTGACCAAAATGATACATGGTTCATTTTCAGGCTCGTTATTCTGGAATCTGTAGTATCATGTATGTCCTTTCTTTTGGCAACGTATTGATTGCTCACTCAATTTTGCGTTAGGCTTCACGCTACCCGTGCGTTTAAAACTCGATAATGAGTTCACCGATCTGATTAAACTTTATCAAAGAGTGGAATTCTACCGTTCACAATACCACAAAGGTAATCTCCCATCCCTCCGCTGATTAGCAAAGATACTTACCAACACCCTAGGCGTACGTGTTGTCGGCTTCACCTTTACACTAATGAACATTTCAGAGCCATTGATCACACTTGTAGATGTGAGCATATTCCGTTGTTGTTTACATGTTCATATTGATTAGAGTCGCTTCCAAGGCAACCTAATGTCCATTACCGACACTTGGTTATTGTGGATTTTTATCTGTTCTGCTGATTGTAAGATTTCACTTTTATCCTGAGTGGAATGAATCACATCGGGATATGCAGTGGTGATGATTTTGCGTCTTTGGGCGTTATATACTCGATCGAGGATCATCCTTGGGACCCTCCTCACGTTATATGCCATAGAAGTCATCGCATTGTTCATCCATTTTGTTGTTACTGATTCCCAGTTTCCCCGCGATCCCATGAGTAAGTTGAAATAACCTCACAATGCACCGTACATGACGGATTCCCTTGATCATATAGCGGGTACCATCCAAGTGCTTGGGTCTTCGATGTGCGTGTGGAAGAGGGTCTTCCCCGTTTTGAGCGACCTTCAAGCTATTGCGCAGCTCGCTCTCGGCGCATGGATGTGCCTCCTCCTCGTTATTCATTTTATCACGGAGTCAGTTGAGATGTACAAGATGACAAGACGATTCCGAATCAGCCATTACCAGAAGCGTCTCGTGTGGGAGGGTCTGGTCTATTTTATCGTGTATGTTTCATCTTGATTTCTTTTTCTGCACTACGCCAACTATGAATAGCATCCTGGCATTTGCAATTATTAGCCAGCTGTCCAACACAGGACGCCTTCCAAAGCACCCAGGGCAGCAGATACTGTGTGCAGCGATACAAATGCTTCCATTTATGCTATTTCCGCGGTTCGTGTTGAGTTTGCGCAAGCTTTATCAGCAAGATATTGGGGGCAGACGAGGTAATGGCTTGGACAGTGCATTTGGGTTGCCAACCTCGGAGCATCTTGCGATAACATTTATGGGTACGGTGGAGAACGCGGAGGGGGGCGATGGCATTGAGATGGAATTGGAATACCGCAGAACTGTCGCGCACGCGAGTGCGTGATACAACTTTGTCAAAGGCCATGGTTAGCATCGAATCCGAGCTTCTGCGGTTGCTTGGTTGTATGTATTGTAGTATCTTCCGCTGTCCTTACTGAATGCCTAGCTTTCGTGCTGTTGTTACCGACTCCGAGTAGGAGCAGAGGCACCTGAACGTTTGGAAGAGCTTTGAGATTCGTTGAACGGACATTGGAGATGAAAGCCATAATCTGCAGTGAATGCCACAGAGAATTGCATGCTGAACTAGCTACATCGACTCTGATCAGCTGGGATATGTCAAGGTCATGCCAGCGTATGGCAGATCTTGAAGCGGCACGGCACACAGCCTCTCGTATGCTTGTAAGTATGATAGGCTACTAGGAACTCGGAAGACTGCGCGGCATACAGCAAGCATACAGCATTTCGACTCTCCTTGCCATACTCGCCGTGATTGAGCGGACGATCGACGCGCTCCGTCCTGCGCTGAGAATGCTGAGCGACAAGATCCACGGTGAGTCACCGCCATAACGCGTGCATCGACCAATGATTGGCATCCACACATCTATCCATGTCACCGGCTCAAATAGCCCTTCCGGAACTCAGGCCTCAGGTTTGAAGAGCAGTACGTCCCGGTTGTGCTTGCATTGATTGACACCGTGGATCTCAAGATCCGGTGCACAGCTGTGGGACGACGAGTATACGGATTTTATGGCGTCGCAGGGTTTTGAGGTGCAGTGGCACTCCCTCCTCGATACGGCCTGGGTTCCAACCTATACCCATGATACAGCTGAGAAGACACGTCCTGTTCTCGGCGTGAACTCGGATGGACGCGTTACCTGGGATCGGACATGTGTGTGGACATAATTTGATCGGCGTGGCCGGGGTTACGGTCGCGTGTGCGGTTAAGGCCGCGATGGAGACGCTGGATATCGATGGCAAGTTAGTTTTGCTTGGGACGCTTGAGCGTTCTTGTCTGGCCACAAAGGCCGCATGAATTGAAATAGTGCCAGGTGAGGAGGGCGATTCTGGCAAGGTACGGTTGTGAGAGAAGGGGGGATTATACAACTACAACACATCATTTTGGCGTCCAACACGCACGCAGGGCAACGCAGTTTGCCAGGACAGTCCAAACACTTTATACGCCACTCGGGTGTCGCTCTGGGCGACGACTTGCGCAGAATCGCCTCGAACCGATCATCTGGGAATCTTGTCTGCAAGCTCAAAATCGCACCCGACAACCAAGCGGGCGTAGACTGTGTCACTTGATGAGCATCGATGCATCAGAAAACGTGTGCGCTCACGTAGCCGTGACTCGGGCGTTGCAGGGCGTGGCGCAGACTGTCCGTTGGCCTTGATCGATTGCGCAAGCGGCGTCTCGGACACGCTCGACGCCGTCGACACTGGCGACACTGGTCGGTCGTCCTCGGACGGGACCACCACCGCGCCAGGCGCCCGCGCCGGTACCTCGACCCACAGATCTGTCTTTAATCGGCTCGGCGTCTCGGATTTTTGGAGGCTTGGGGTCTCGGGGCCGTCCGCCACGGCGGGGGCGCGCCCGCGCTTCATGGTCGACTTGCCCAGCTCTTCGTTGCGCAGGTTCATGTGGTACTGCGGATCCGAGTTGTACTCCACCGGCCGCGGGCGTCGATGCCGGTGTCTCACGGTCGTTCTTTCGTTTCTGGAAATCCATCGAGAGTCCATCGACCATCTGTGCAAGCCGCAAGGGCTCTATCGCCACCATGAGCAAAGCCAATACACGACGTGTCAGCTCCCCTTCTGACTTTCGTTCATCGATTGCTCCTAGTATTATCTCGTATGTTGCTTCCAGCTCATTCGGGAGGCTGTCCAACGCTTCCCCCAGCACTTCCCTGGTTGCGCATCATTTGAGGGTGTCCAGCTGGCACTGCACCCACCGGAACCTTTCGAACAGTAACAGTGAGTCCTGAGTGGATACTACTATACAACGCCTTACCTGCCCTCTGCTCTTTCAGTTAACTTTGCCTCAATTTCGTTCTTCATCTCTGGAACGGCAGATCCCAGACGGTTGTGCGAGTCAAGCTCTCGTCTGACATGCAATGCTATGTCGGACGCAATCTCTTCGGTCACCTTCTCGAAGGAAATGGATCGAAGGTCCGTGAAATGATCCACGATGGTTTGATCCGGTCGGCTCGTCACCAACAATCGAACATGAATGTTCTGACTCAGTGTGACAAGCGCAGGTAGGAGCGTCTCGATATCCGCACACTCATCGAGTGCGTCGGTCACTATCATGGGTTAATGACGGAAGAAACTCGCGGCACGCGATACTAGGTCACAGTTTCTCAAGGCCGTCGAGCGATAGCGTACCCTCGCTTTTCTGCTTGAGAATATTGTCCGGAAAATCCCCTGGGTCAACCCCATGATCACGGATGTGACGCAGGAGCTGGGATAACAGAGAGCGCATCAACTCCGTAGAACTCGTCGACCGCTTGTTTTGGAAATCGCAGTAGAAGAATACCACCACTTCTTCTTTTAACCCATTTGTGAGGTGCTCGATCGTGGATGCACTGCACTAGTCAATACTGGTATGGTTTGAACTGCGACTGGACTCACATTAACAGGTCCACGTCTGACAGAGGTCCATTTTCGTGCCCGGTCGCCATGCTGCTATCCTCGTTCAGAAAATATGTAGATACTGCTGATTGTAAGTGACCCAGTCTCTGGTTCCTGGGTAGCAGAGTCAAGCACCCGTTTCGGAAAACTGCTTGGAAACTCACCAAACGTCGGGGGTGAGCAAAAATTGAAAAAGACTCTTGTGGTTATCAAAAAAGGCCATGGCTGCGGTAAGTTTGTCTTCGGCAGGCGTGAGTGATGAAGCAGGGTCCTCAACATAGTCGAGGAGCCTGAGCACGTCATTCATCTCCTTCAGCTTGCGCAAACATGAGTGCGGCTCTTCAAAGCTTCACTGGCCAGCCAGTCGGCTATCCGGTTGTCGAGAGAGTAGCTCGTGATGCTTTGGCAAGGGCTTGAAGAATGGCGTCAGCAGATGTATTGATCGTTCCCAGCTGGTGGCGAAGCCTTTCGGAAACGTTGAAATTTCGGCCATTTGCATAATCTAGAGCTGAGTAACGGATTCCACTCGAGATAGCGACGTCATTAATTATTGATCAGAACGGTCGATGTAGCTAGTTCAACGTGCAATTCTCTGTGGCATTCACTGTAGATTATGGCTTTCATCTCCAATGTCCGTTCGAATCTCAAAGCTCTTCCAAACGTTCAAATGCCTCTCCTACTTGGAGTGGGCGACAGCAGTACGAAAGCTAACAAGGTACTAAGGACAGCGGAAGATACGACGAGATAGTACAATACATACAACCAAGCAACCGCAGAAGCTCGGATTCGATGCTAACCATGGCCTTTGACAAAGTTGTATCACGCACTCACGCGCGCGACAGTTGTGCGGTATTCCAATTCTATCTCCATGCCATCGCCCCGCTCCGCGTTCTCTATAAATGTTATCGCAAGTTGCTTCGAGGTTGGCAACCCAAATGCACTGTCCAAGCCAGCACCTCGTCTGCCCCTAACATCTTGCTGATAAAGCTTGCGCAAACTCAAAACGAACCGCGGAAAGAGCATAAATGGAAGCGTTTGTATCGCTGCATACAGTATCTGCTGCCCCGGTTTCTTGGACAGATAGCCAACAATTGCAAATGCTAGGATGCTATTCATAGTTGGCGTAGTGCAGAAAAAGAAATCAAGATGAAACATACACGATAAAATAGACCAGACCCTCCCACACGAGACGCTTCTGGTAATGGCTGATTCGGAATCGTCTTGTCATCTTGTACATCTCAACTGACTCCTTGATAAATTGAATAACGAGGAGGAGGCACATCCCTGCGCCGAGAGCGAGCTGCGCGATAGTTTGAAGGTCGTTCAAAACGGGGTAGACCCTCTTCCACACGCACATCGAAGACCCAAGCACTTGGATGGTACCCACTATATGATCAAGGGAATCAGTCATGTACGGTCCATTGTGAGGCTATTTCAACTTACTCATGGGATCGCGGGGAAACTGGGAATCAGTAACAACAAAATGGATGAAAAATGCGATGACTTCTACGGCATATAACGTGAGGAGGGTGCCGAGGATGATCCTCAATCGAGTATATAACGCCCAAAGACGCAAAATCATCACCACTGCATATCCCGATGTGATTCATTCCACTCAGGATAAAAGTGAAATCTTACAATCAGCAGAACAGACAAAAATCCACAATAACCAAGTGTCGGTAATGGACATTAGGTTGCCTTGGAAGCGAACCTAATTAATATGAACATTTAAACAACAACGGAATGTGCTCACATCTACAAGTGTGATCAATGGCTCTGAAATGTTCATTAGTGTAAAGGTGAAGCCGACAACACGTACGCCTAGGGTGTTGGTAAGTATCTTTGCTAATCAGCGGAGGGATGGGAGATTACCTTTGTGGTATTGTGAACGGTAGAATTCCACTCTTTGATAAAGTTTAATCAGATCGGTGAACTCATTATCGAATTTTAAACGCACGGGTAGCGTGAAGCCTAACTCAAAATTGAGTGAGCAATCAATACGTTGCCAAAAGACAAGGACATACATGATACTACAGATTCCAGAATAACGAGCCTGAAAATGAACCATGTATCATTTTGGTCAATGTCATGAGCGTGGTAAGAATACCTACGAGGATAAACATTGTAGACACCCATGTCCAGGGTTTGCTCTGCAGCCATATCAGAATATATCGTCGATGCGAAGAAAATATGGAATGACCCAAACATATTCAATCTAAGAGATGGTCAGGGTATGTGGTGCGAGAATCAATGCGAAGCATACCTCTTCTGAAAATGTAAGGACTGAAAATAGCTCAGGTTAGTCAATGTGAAGAAACAACAAGAACTGTATTGCTTACTGTAATCATACCCGACAGCGGTGAAGATGATAACTAGAAAGAAGAGCAAGGTTAAT
Source organism: Xerocomus brunneocitrinus (assembly GCA_038093375.1). NCBI lineage: Eukaryota > Fungi > Basidiomycota > Agaricomycetes > Boletales > Boletaceae > Xerocomus > Xerocomus brunneocitrinus. Next base: position 2,294 of record JBBPSB010000054.1, on the reverse strand, counting down.
GGACGGGAGGTGGGACAACGGACTTACAAGACGCGTAGTCAAAGATCTGAATGTTGGTGACAGCTTGCTGTAGAGGGTAAATCATGAAACAGATATGCAAAGAGCGATGAGGCAGCGAAGCGCAAGCGGACAGTCAAAATGGGTGCACGAATAAGCCCAACGCACTTACTACTTATTGGACCCACCACATATCACGACAATTTTGTCGGCCCTTCAAAGTTTGGAATAAGCCCAACGCTGGTATGGAATCAAACTACTTATCGGCAGCCCCGGGAGGGTAACTAATCCTATTTTGGTGCGATCAGTGGCGGTGGGGTCAATTAGTGAAGGGTGGAATCCTCCGCCGAGATGATCATATCAATCGTTTGAACCGGGTTAGCCGAGGGTACAGTAGCCTACTCGACGGTCCACGACGGTCGTCGCTTATTAGGATAGTCAAAAAATGAAACAACCAATAGAAAGGTTTGCTCACTTACGACGAGACAGCTATGTTTCCCGCTGTCCATTCACTGTTCAGTGAATCGGTAGTACATAGTGTTCTGAATTCCTGAATTCAGGGCCGTCGGTTAAGTCATCGGTTAACACTTAACCGTCCCCACTGAAAGGCAGTCTCACCCTACCTTTAAACAAGGTTGCACAGGAGGCCGTGGCACCGTTGAACTACTGCCAAAAGTGTGTGGGGGTTTGGTTATCCAGCCAGGTCCGCAGTGCATTCACCTTTAGTACTAGTACTCATGGGAACCCGCAATCAGATATTGGAATGAGTGACGAGCGTGCCCCCACTGATCTGAAAAACTAGCCGAAGGAGGGGCAGCCCCCCGCGGGTAACTAATCCCATTTTGGATTGATGAAGAGCAAACTGAATGGCTGGAGAGTGCATCAAGCGATAACGTTACTCGTCTGCTTTTCAGATCCGGGCCAGTCGCCATGTTGAACGGTATGTCGGCTCAGGGCTGGGACATTGTCATGTTATCACTGCCTCGCTCCTGTTGCCGTTCATTCGACCAACTGAGGTGATCATCCAACAAATGTTTTACATCCACTAACGCACCACGCACCGATAGATGCCGCGCTCGATTCTTCGGGCGCCACTTTTGTCAGTTCGTCGTGGCATTTCGGCGACACGGACATTGGTCAGTGGTGCGAAGCTGCTTTGCTTGGATGTAGGCCCGGGCAGCGATTTACCTATTCATGTTGAAGTCGATCAGTTGCTAATATCTTGTTCGTGCTGAATACGAGACTGAGTTGACAAACGCTGATCAGCGCGACGTTCGCCATGTTGTTCCGATTCCCGAAAGAGTTAGGATAAACACGATAATAAGGTATGTACAAGCAAGTACACGAGCACAGCGGGATCAATAAGCAAGATCATTTCAAATGGTCACAAAGAATAAACGAAAAAAAAAAACGTCACAAGCAAAGAAAAGAAAAGAAAATCCGTGATATATGTACCCTAGGACGCCCTACGCTTGACACGATTCGCCACCCGCGAGCGATGTTGCCGATTCTTTAGATGGACCTCGTAATTCAGCAACGAATCTTCCGGTCCGGGATTATACAACTACAACACGTCATGTTGGTGTCCAACACGCACGCAGGCGACGTACCTTGCCAGGACAGTCCAAACACTTTATACGCCACTCGGGTGTCGCCCTGGGCGACGACTTGCGCAGAATCGCTTCGAACCGGTCATCTGGGAATCTTGTCTGCAAGCTCAAAATCGCATCCGACAACCAAGCGGGCGTAGACTGTGTCACTTGATGAGCATCAATAACATCCGCGTCAGAAAACGTGTGCGCTCACGTAGCCGCTCGCATGCGCGGGCTCTGCCGGGCTCGACGTCGTAGCGTTGGCGGGGCGCGGTGACTCGGGCGTTGCAGGGCGTGGCGCAGACTGTCCGTTGGCCTTGATCGATTGCGCGAGCGGCGTCTCGGACACGCTCGACGCCGTCGACACCGGCGACGCTGGTCGGTCGTCCTCGGACGGGACCACCACCGCACCAGGCGCCCGCGCCGGTACCTCGACCCACAGATCTGTCTTTAGTCGGCTCGGCGTCTCGGATTTTTGGCGGCTTGGGGTCTCGGGGCCGTCCGCCACGGCGGGGGCGCGCCCGCGCTTCTTGGTCGACTTGCCCAGCTCTTCGTTGCGTAGGCTCATGTGGTGCTGCGGATCCGAGTTGTACTCCACCGGCCGCGGGCGTCGATGCCGGTGCCAAAATTTGCCTGCAAACGCGTCAGCTCGAGGCGTATTGAAAAGGGGCGCGCGTACCGCAGGTGCCGCACTGGGACTTGTCG
>JBBPSB010000053.1:0-76587 GCA_038093375.1 Xerocomus brunneocitrinus | reverse complement strand
CCCTATACCCTGACGAGTCACTATGACTAGGGACGAGTCATCATGGCTGTGTGACACAGGTTTGCACCGGTATCCGCAGCAACCGCAGCATCAGTGCCTTGAAGGCCATGCTAGGCTGTGCGCTTCTCTAGATCCGATGGAACGGACTCCGAGGAATCAAGGGTCAAGGGTACGGATAAGGTCCGTTATCATGATAGGGAAAATAGTTACCCGGCACAGCACGGATATGAATAGAAGGCTGTGACGGTGAATGACTCAACGTGTGCGTGTGTCATAGTGACTCGATGTGACTCCAGCGTGAGTCATCATGAGTTACTAATGAAAGATAAGATCAAAAGATAAGATGAAAGATGAGATAAGATGAGATAAGATGAGATAAGAGTACCGTTCGTAACAGACACCACAACTCGGGATTGGGTCCGAGCGGACTTTTGGGAATATGTCGATGGGCTACTTGGTGATCTGCGTGCCGCAGTTGCAGAAAATGACGCAACATTGGATGAGCAGAAGAAGCTTTTCGAAGAGTGAGTCTGGTCCATTGTGAGTTTTCTGTGTACCGACTATCTGACCTTCCTAGGTTCTTCACTGGATGCCTGCAAGAAGACTTAACCACATATCGGGCGACAAAACGGAATATCCCTGTTCCTCAGGCTTCAACTTATGTTCTCTCCGATTGGCAACGTGCTATTCATCAAGATCTTGTCTGGTCCTGAACATTCTATAGAGTTGTCTCAGTTCCGCTCCAAGCTCCGGTAATTCATTACTGTTGATATTCTCTCTCTCGTTGTCTCTCCCTTTCCCTCATTCTCTCTGCTCCCCTCCTCCCCTAATGCATCAGTGTTGATATTACCCTTGGACCTGTTGACATGTAGGCAATAGCACGGGTATGCGACACCCGCAGCGGGTCTCGGGTACGGGTATTAGTCAGGTACGGGTACGGGTAGCACCGCTGGACACCCGTACCCGTACTTGTACCCCATAGCGGGTCGTGAATGACATGATTGCAAATTCAACGGTAACTTAAACCAAATAGCACCATTAAAATTTAACACTTGTAATCCTATAGTATGCCACCGTATCCCTCTCTTCCACCGTTCAAAAGATGCAGCTCGCATTTTTAACTTCTGCCAAGCGCAAATTGAGCGAGAAGGCTCAAGCAGCACTTGACAACAGCACTGCGACCACTGGAAAACGTAAAAACAACTTGAACGCTGGCACGGCGGTGGTCAAAAAGGCTCGTGTCAACCAGGAAGACGGGAAGACAAACTCACGGTCCCAAGCCAACCCAGGCAATAGGGTGCCCACCACGCAGACAGCTGGGGACGGTGCTCCGGCCAAACAAGGACATGGCTCATCCAAGTCAGTGTCTTGTCGACCGAGTGTGGGCACCGAAGAGGAGGAGGAGGTCCTACACAGAGATGTAGAAGTCATTGTTCTTGATGCAGATGATGATGCCGACAGCGACTCACCTCAAATCAGCCCAGAAGACGAGCTAGAGCAGCTCATGAAGGAATGGATCTCGCCGGTATATGCATTTTTTCTACCTCAACCCACAATCATGCTGGTCAGCGGACGCCGGGTCCATGACTTCAAATGTGCTTCTCGCAACTGTAAAGTGAAAGTCCGCCGTTATACAGATACGAAGGATGCCAAATCAACGAGCAACTTACGAAAGCATGTCAAGGTTTGCAAAGGTTGGGGTAAGGAGATATTGGCGACTGCGGACCAAGCCAAGAACGTCGAGGAGGCAAAGACGAAGATCATCGGGAGATTTCTGCGTGATGGTACAATCACCACGGCATTCGAGAGGAAGGGAAAGGGACAGGTAACCTACTCACACCGTCAGCATACTCGCGAGGAGACGCGGTATGTGTCCGCTTCAGGTTATGTCCGATTGTGACCTGTCTTGACCTGCTCTTAGTGCAGAAATAGTGCGATGGGTGGCTGAGAACGTACGGCCGTTTGATATTGTCAACGATCGAGGATTCCGTGTCTTGATGAAGACAGGGCGGCCAGAGTACTATCTGCCCTCAGCATCGACTGTCTCCCGCGATGTCCGATCGGTCTTTGCACACACGCGGCAGCGCATACGAAAGATGCTACAGGAGTACGAGGGAAGAATTAGCTTTACCACAGATGCATGGACTTCACCGAATCACCACTCGTTTGTCGCATTCTGCGTTCACTTCGAGCACGAAGGGAAGCCACTGGCCTTCCCACTGGATATAATCGAAGTAGCGAAGGTCAGTCTCCATCATTGAATGCCTTGAATATCAATGCTTACCGTCAATCCCTAGTCGCACACTGGCGTTACACTTGCGACCGTTTTTGCTCAATTGCTGAATGACTTTTGGTTATCTGACAAGGTATGATGGGATACTGTACCGGGCGAGGCGCACCTAATTGGTTTTAGATCCTGGGCGTCACCTGTGATAATGCGTCAAACAACGATGCTATGATTCAAGAGCTGGAAGTACTCACCGACGGGTTTGCAGGATCAGCCACACACACGCGCTGCTTCCTGCACGTCATTAATCTTGTCGCCAAGAGTCTGTTGCGCCAATTTGATGTGAAAAGGAATGAGCGAGTGAGCGATTTGACTGGATCGGATGGCGAAAGAGAGCTTGAAGATTTGTCAATTGATGATGACGACGACGATGCACTGAGAGCTACGGATGACGATGAAAGTGAGGACGACTCCGTGGAAGGATGGGTTGATGAGATGGATGGGATGAGCGAGCACGAGCGCCGTGCATTGGAGCGAAGCATTCAGCCTATCAAGTGCGCGTTAGCAAAGGTACGCATACCGAAACTTACCTGTCTATGTCATAAAAACCCTCCCCAGCTTCGCAAGTTGGCCTTCTCTATCCCAAAGTCTCCCACCATCCATCTGCCAGCGTGGCGAAAAATCTTGACTGAGTTGCGACAGAAGGAGACACAGCTCCCACGGGATGTGGCGACGCGTTGGAATTCAACGCTGGATATGCTTGAATACGCATCAACACACAAGGAGGCAATCAATCAGATTACATCCAGACGAGAGGGAGGATTGCGACGGTTTGAGTTGAGCAAACCAGAGTGGGAAATGCTGGGGCAATTGTGCCACGTTCTAAAGGTGCGGAGTGAGCACGGCGGTAGCAATGTCATAATTCTCACCATGAACCTCTCTCCGCACGGACCATACCTGCAGGTCCTCAAAGAGGGAACCCTCTACTTCTCTCGTGCGGCACCAAACCTGGCAGCTGTCATCCCTGCCATGGATATCATCGACAAAGAATTTGTATCATACATTCGCGACCGCAATCTCTCACCCGCCATTCGTGCTGCTGTGTCGCTCGCCAAACAAACCCTCAACAGGTATTATTCCCTTACAGATAACTCCGAGGTATACCGTATCACCATGATTCTTCACCCTCGTCACAAATTAACTTACTTCAAGAATTCCAACTGGGAGACGGACTGGATCAAGACGGCAGAATCTTTGCTGCGCGAGGAATTCGAGCGCTCATACACATCTGCAGAACATACCTCGGACTCATCAGACTCAGAAATAGAGTCGGGCGAAAAGCCAACCATGGGCAAGGGGAATCTATTTGACAAGATTGACGCATTTGCGCCACCAAAACCTAGCGACCTTCGCAGCGAGATTGACCGCTATCTTGCTATGGATGTAGAAAATGTGGAGGACGCCTTGAAATGGTGGTACAACCATCGCACAATGTACCCACGTCTCTCACGTATGGCCCGGGACTATCTCTCAATTCCACCCACTTCTGTTGATGTCGAACGGCTCTTCAGCCGTGGTCGACTGATCCTATCACACGTGCGATCTCGCCTATCGGTCAACTCCACCCGCGCATTGCTATGTCTTGGTGCATGGAGCTTACTCGATCTTGTTCGGACAGAAGATGTGAGGCAGGTCAGCGCATTGCCAGATGTCAAGGGAGATGAGGAAGACCAGGAGGAGGCATGGAATAGTGTTTTCGTCACCACGCTACAGTAACTAGTTATATTTGGTCTACCCGTAGGGTATCTAGAGTACGGGTGTCAACGCGGGTACTCTTTATACATACCCGAGGCTAATCTGGCACCCTTGTTGCGGGTACGGGTGTATGCGCGGGTACGGGTCCGGGTATCACCACAGCCACCCGGGGGTATACCCCTGCAGTTGCCTATTGACGTGTGCTTGATCCCACTACACACTCTTTTCTAGTAATTTGTAATACTGCTCACTCGTTTTCCCTCACTCAATCACACATCTAATCATGTAGTACTGCACGGGCAATACATCATTTTGACTGTTTCGTCGTTGGATTATATCATGATCCAAATAATACATCCGATGGCATATTGGATTGGTCGTTTGTGGGGGGGCTTACACAGACCTTATCGGAGGATGCACAGTTTCATACAATACACAGTTGACATAGCATACTGCAAATACTACAAACAATGCTTCCAGCATATTTTATGTACTGTTCACAGGTGGCTTACAGAAATCTTATCCGAACATCCATGGTTTCATGTAGTGTCCATTGGACACAATACCACTTATTCAACCAAAGCGATGACCACAGGACCGATAAGCGCTACTGTTTGGTTGGTATTAGCAAATATGTTTGTTCCACATCAGGCACTCAACGTTCCTCAGACGTCGGGATGAACGGGTGAGAATGGTTGGAGGTAATACAAAAAATTGGTTTCCTTCTTGGCGGCTTGTCGACGATGCAGCTGACCATTAGACTATATATTTTGTAAACAACCAAATTATATTCTCAAGGATGTATTCCTCAACGTTTAGTAGTGCCTTCCACGAACGAACGACGGAAAACACCACTGGGAGCGCACGCTGACATCAGCAAGACCATCACCAATATTACCGTCCACCAGACGTCAGATTAGTTTAGGCGTGTAGCGTGAACGTCGCCGTTGCCTCACCAAAAACCATCCTCTCATCAGTCTACTTTCCTGTTGTTATCGTATATGCCTGGCTCGTTTGGGTTGTTTTCGGACATCTTGGACGTTTGCGACAGCGACGACGTGTTTGTCAACACTACTGATTGATGGCAGGTTTCTCATGGCGCGTTGCAGCAGAAGTTTGCTTGTGTTGGTGTTGTCCCGGAAAATGTGTGTAGCAGTGATTTGTGGCCTGTAGGATCTCTTCTGTTACTTTGTTTTTGGCAGCTTGGCAGTTTTTGCTGACTTGCCTCCTCATGACCCTCAAAATCTTACATTCCATCGTGTGCGCTCATCATGTCTCTTGCCATGCTCGCTCGATGAAACAAGAAATGCTCAATTACTTGCGAGTGCATTTGTGCAATTCACAGTATGTCCATTGCCCCACCCTTCAGTTTACTACGTCGGTCCCTCCGTTTGGAGGGCGATGATGATGCTGACAGTAGTCTTAGTTGTCACACTGCAATGGGCACACAGTGTGGGCAGAAGATGGCAAGCGTTACGTTTCAGTCGTTTACTTGACGTCGAATTACTGCCTCGCCCTTTCGCAACCGAGCGATATTCGGGTTCACCGTTCATTACTTCTCTCCTTGCGTCTTTTTGGCTGGGACGATTCTGTCGCTGACTACTTTATGGCCCATCATCATGTTGCGTGTGGCAGTAACACAGCGCTGCAGGTCAAGCAGACATTGTTTCATGAACACGCTTGTACTGCAGCATGTGACGATATACTTTCGTTTGTTAACAGGCACGGCGGCTCTCACCCTTGCAATGATGCACAGTATTTCGTGACTGAATTCCAAGTGGAGCCTGCTAATCAATTGTCCCCGACTTTTGGTGGAAGTGATTCCTTACGTCGTGATGGTCTTCGTACACCACTCACTTGCTTTCCAGACTGATCCTACATGGTTTGTTACTCTCTGAATGATTATGGCAGCATGAAATGTCTGCAGGGATCGTACTGTTCGCACAAGTCCCTACTTCCTTTGTAACAAATAGCCTTGTTTTAATTCATTCTCCTGCACTCGGCAACGAGGGTCCAGGAGCGCCCGGAGGGCCATGATATACGATTACGTGATCAATGTGTCGTTACGTAATCAATTCTGCTACTTTGTGAGGCAAAGAAATGAGTTGTTGGATATGCCCTTTTGAAATGTTGAACGTGATACAGCGATATGTGCACGAACGGCGCGGGGGCTTCATCCGGTCTGCCACATTTTTATACGGTTCCTATGCCCTCAGTGCCTACATCAGCGAGAGACTGGACGAGATGAAGGACAAGATGCTGAGAAACAAGCTTGCGAGAGACAAGTGTGTCTTATTTATCCTTTGGCACATTCATCACCTTACGTTCGTTCACCGGAAACAGTCTTCGACGGCGCTTTCAATCCACCCATGATGATGTCTGTTTCACAATAACAGCCCTCATGCCCACACTTGCTTCCCAGATTCTCGAGGACATGGACGTCGAAGCTCTTACGAATGAACTGCAGTCCATCTCGCGTGCCTCTCGTTCTCGTGTGCATCTCTCTACGCACAATCCTCAGCTCTCGCAATCCGTGTCCGAACTGGGCTCAGTCTCTGACGTCAATTCTGATGCTGGCTCTGCCTCTTTTTCCTCCTCCGCGGGATCAACCTTTGACGGTGATCGCGTCTCATTAGCTTCTGGTAGCTGGATTGTACATCCTTCGCCCTCTGAGGGTCCATCTGCTCGACTGGACGCCTCTGCACAGCTCTCAGACTCTATCACGTCGGCGAGTTCCTCTCCCAGCCAAAATGGGCAAAATATGGAGGACTTGGTAACCTCGCCGAGCCCACGGTCCAGAGCTCAACTATGGAACGAAGTCAAAATACTCGGTGCGGTGTATTCGCTGGCTATATGTGCTCGACTAACTCCCGCCAAGCGCTCACACGCACGCTGACCACGATGTATACGATCACTTTACTTTCTCTCCTCACCGCGGTCCAACTCAACCTTTTAGGTCGCAGCCGTTATATTGACTCTGTTCGGGCTTCGGACCGTGCCGAGCGTGAGCGTGATCAGGTACCCCACTTCTCTCTCACCGGAATTCTCGCCAGGGAAGCTGTGGCCAAGATCGTGGATGTAGAAGCAATCTGGCCAGCATGGGTCCTCGGTGAAACTGACAATGGTGATGAGGATGACGACACACTTGACGCAATTCCTGAAGAAACAGAACTGCGCTTCCTCACCCTTTCCTGGTGGATGTTGCATGTGGGATGGAAAGATATTGCTGCGAGGGTAAGGGGTGCTGTTGAGTGTGTATTCGACGAGTAAGTGGATGATGATTTATCGTGTCTCGCATTAAGGTCCGCTTGGTTATGAGACGTGGCCGCATATACGTTCTATCTCGTTCAATTGTCCAGCCTTTGTTGCGCATGCTGACGTTTTCTGTCGTGGTTAGTGTGTCACTAAAAGCCAAGCTTTCTTCTTCGGAGCTCTCCAAGCTAATCATGGATGTACGACAGCGTGTAGAAATGGATAGTACTGAAAGCAAACTGGGTGAAAGGCGGGTGATTTAGTATCGCATTCAGAAAGCCTTTTGATTAGGTATTCTTCCAGATTCTTATCATCTCTTCTCCCACCAACACCAGAGACAACTGCCCACGTCCTTACACAAGGCGGTGCTCTGCAGATATATCCAGAGAGAGACATCTTCGATAACATCGATCGTTTTCGTGTGAAAAGCCCACCTCCATTCCCCGGCTCCAATCGTTCCTCTGTGATGCGTGGGGACATCGAACTACCTATGCCTCCTGCGGAGTCATCCCACAATATAGCAATCCCGATTGAGAGCCCTATCCCCCACCGTGCGGTATTCCCTACACCCCCATCTTCTCATGCCTACGAATCAGATCTCAGCTCTCGTGCATTGCAATCGCCAGAGAACTCTTCCGCGGCCCTGCGCCTTCAACCCGCGCCATCCGTGGGCGTGTCCGATTCGCTTGCCACATCACGCAGTGGTTTAGACGTTGATCCACAGTTCGCTGCACTGTTCGCAGAGACTCGATATTACTTATCCGGACCTGATTTTGCCTATGCACTTGGGTGCGCGCTCGATCGCGCGACCGAGGTATTGATGGATGGCCTTCGTGCGCGCGTTTTTGTCGATACTGCCAGTGCTGTGAATCCACTAAACGCAGAAGAGGCACAAGCACAATCGAGGCCAGGATACATCGATGCAGGCACGGGCTCCGAAAAGGAAGAAATCAAGATCCGTCTCGCGGGACTACTCCCTGGGCTCGCGAGATGGTGTCAATTGGCGCTGAACGCGACGCCGAATGAGTTGGTTGATGTAAGGCGGCTGTCGATCTTATCTTGCGTTGGTGTGCTTACTCTTTCGAAAAATGCTAGAATGTCATGGCTGTGAGGGAGGTCAATGCGTTGGAGGCCATCATCATATCGGAATACGAGGACCGTTTTTCCCCCGTTTCATGATTGTGGCGATTGTAGATGGAGTGGTACTTGTAATCGACCTCTGCTACCATGGGGGCCAGTCTAGGAGTGGCCGTAGAGCTTTGGTAAACCCAGGTGCTACCTAGATATACAAGTGACATTTTGTACTACACTACCCTGTGACCATCGTCTTAACGTGATCGTCGATTCGTCGATCCTTTAGTACCACGTCTCGTTCGCGTCCTTGATGACAGACTGAACAACGATTGCGGCAACAAAAAGTCAGCGCAGTGCACTAACTGGAACGCGGCAATATAATTCGAGCCTTCTCCGGATCCAATGATTTATATCCGTGCGGCAAAGGAGCTTCGCTAGCGATTTACGCGCCGTTTGTTTGTTCATGTTGTGCAAAAGCTTCGACCTTTAAGTGGATTACCTAATCGAGTATCTTATTGTCTTGCGCGGGGGCAAAGACAATAGAAACATCCGCCATTCATGGACAACAAAAATGAGCGTTGTCTACGCGAAAACCGTCTCTTTCTCCCTTTCTCTCTTTCTATCATCCACCCCCAAGCCGTGGCTCCTCGTCGTCCGTGACAACGATGAACAACCACGACCCACCACCAGAGTTATCTCTACGAACAACGACCGTCTCTTCTATCGATATTAAGAAATATGACTTGGACGATACCCTCTCCTCTCCAACCACCTCTGTACATGAATCTCAGCCTCCTCCCACGCCCGCACCGTCCTTCAAACTTCTCTTCTCGTTCCTCACCCCGAGGCGAAAGCTTGTCTTGCTCACTCCCGCCATCGCGTCGTCCGTCGCGGCAGGTGGCATTGCACCGTTCATGACTTACGTTGTCGGCCGGTCTTTCAACGCGTTTTCCTCATTCCCTCTCACTCCACATCCATCCAAGGAGGCAAAGGATGCCCTGCTCCATGGTGTCGGCAATGCTGCGTTGCAGCTCGTGGCGCTTGGTGTCGGCGCCCTCGTCATGAGCAGTGTCACGAGCAGTCTATGGATATGGACCGGCGAATGGAACGTTATCGAGCTCAGAAGAAAAGTTTACCGTGCAGTCGTCCACAATCAAATGGTGTGGTTCGACAGACAGATGGGAAACGATAGTCCCACCAACGTGCAGGACATGAGTGGCGAGGGCGCTCCGAGTGGCGCTGGCGGCCTCATGGCTAAGTTTGCGAGGCAAGTCACTTTGTCTCCCCCAGTACGCTTGTATTCAGTTATCCCATAGAGAAACCGACGATGTACGCGCCGCGTCATCCCTTGTAACTGGTCAACTTATTCAATATTTAACCACGACATTAACGGCTCTTGTCCTTGCATTTATGTGGTCTCCCCTCTTGACCCTGGTCATCCTCTCTGCCGTTCCCTTTCTTATTCTCATCCAAGGTTTCTCTCAAGCTTTTGCGACGCCTCGTATAGTACAAGAAAATACCCTTATCGCTCGTGCAGCTTCCCTCGTCTCCCGCGTCGTGTCTAATATGGGCGCAGTCAAGGCAGCTAATGCAGCATCCTACGAGCACAACCTTCTTACACGTATCCCGCCCGCCGTCCAATCACTAGGCGCCGTCTGGGGTGTCGCAGCTGGTACGACCCAGTTTGTCTCAATGGCCATGTTTGTCCAAGGTTTCTGGTTCGGAGCGCACTTAGTGCTGCAGGGCAAGAATAAACCTGGCGATGTCATGAGTGTCTTTTGGGCGTGTCTGATCGCGACTAGTAACCTCCAGATGACGGTCCCTCTTTTGGTCGTATTGGTCAAGGGCAAGGCTGCGGCTGCGGAACTCTCTGCTGTCATTTCTGCCTCTCAACGAGACCCCGCAGTCCTCTTGCGGAAACATCACAAGATGCGGCCACTTCGACGGATTATGCCAGGCAGCTTCGCCGGCGATTTCGCGCTCGTCAACTTTACCTTTTCCTATCCGACGCGCCCGACCCTCCCCGTCTTGCGCGATGTAAACATGTTCCTTCCCTCCGGCGAAACAACGTTCATTGTTGGTCCCTCTGGATGCGGTAAATCCACAATCGGTTCCATTTTGCTCGGCTATTACTCCCCTGCCCTTGGAAAGGGCGAGGTGCTCCTCGACGAACAGGATTTGCGATATCTCGATGCAACTTGGGTCAGAAGACATGTCGCAGGCGTCACACAGGGCTCAGCTGGCGTAGGCGCACAAGTTTTCAGGGGTTCAATTCACTGGAATATCGCTCTCGGTGCTGTTGGCAGTGGGAGGCGCGCCGAAGACGTGACTCGCGCGGAGGTGGAGGAGGCATGTCGGCTTGCAATGCTGAAGAGTTGGGTCTCGGGACTTGAGGCAGGATATGAGACCATCCTGGCTGGGGGTGGGGACAATGGCAATACAGAAGGTGGGGTCGTGTTGAGCGGGGGTATGAGGCAACGATTAGCACTCGCCAGGGCGAGGATACGAGATCCTGATGTTTTGATTCTTGGTCGGTTTTCCTCCGGTTTATGTTGGATCATGATTCACTCACGGTATATGGGTATATAGACGAGTTGACGTCAGCGTTGGACCCTCCGACACGCATTCTGACAACCGCAGCGATCCGGGCGTGGCGTACGCGTGTAAAGAAAACAACGATTATTATTACACACGACCTTACGATTATCAACCCCGACGACTTCGTGTACGTTATGCGCGACGGCCGCGTTGCTCAGCAAGGATACCGCTGTGAGTTGGAAAAGGCCGATGGGGAATGGCGTAGGATGATGCGGGAATACGGCAACGATGACCTTTCAGATGATCACCCACCCATATACGAAGAAGTTGCTGAGATCCTCGCCACCCAATGTGAGGAGGCTCGGGACGCACAACACGCAAAGCACTACAGCCTCGCTCCAACGCTCAGTGGTGTTCGTCCTGTCACGATGGCAATTGGAGGATGGATGTACGACGTTGTCAGTGAGCTGACAAGGCCAGCGAATGGGAACGTTCGGGACGAAGTTCCTCCTCTTCCCACTACCCCCATTGCAGCTTTAAATGATGCGACCGAGTTCGAGGGCGGTGCCTCTGGGAGAACTAGACGACCTTCAAGTACGTCGATCCTGATTCCTTCACCCACTGCTCCACCACGTGTCTACGATGGTCGTCGGACAAGTTTGCAGCTCAACCCCACCCGACTCTCCTTCACTGATCCCTTCGCTTCCACTGCTCCTCCCCAACAGATGGTTACGGATGATGAGGAGTTCGAGGGCGAGAAAATGAACCTGAAACGGAGCGGAGAGCAAGCTGCTGGAAGACGCAAGAAGCAAGCAAGGAGAGCACTTAATGCTATACAAGTTATCTCAGCTTCTGAAGGAACCCAGTCAAACTCGACAGCTACCTCGGAATCTCCTTCTGCACCCGGTCTCATCGCGACGCTACGTCTCATATATCCAACGATCCCCGCAAAGCGTCTTCTTTCCATCGGACTCATCACTTGTTTATTGAGTGGCGCCATGACGCCCATCTTTTCATTCTTGCTTTCCACTCTTATGTTTCAAATCTCTGCGAACCCTGGCGCCGCCTCGATCAATTCGTACGGTGCTTTCGTTTTTGGCATGGCAGCTGTCGATGGTCTCTTCATGGGCCTCAGATTTTTCCTCATGGACACGTCTGCCATCCTCTGGGTTACCCGTCTGCGCAACACCGCCTTCTCTCGCGTTCTCGTGCAGGATAAAGCATGGTTTGATTCTCCTGCTCATTCGCCTGCTGTACTCGCACAAGCACTTAGCAAAGATGTTGACGACGCACGGACCCTCGTGGCCGTAGTCATGGGTCAATCCTTGGTCGTTGTAGCCATGATGGGTTTGGGACTGATTTGGGCTGTGGTGTGGGGTTGGCAACTGACCCTCGTCGGTATTGCTATCGGTCCAGTTTTTGTCGGCGTCATGGCTCTTCAGGCAGGATTGACCGCGAAATGTGAGGTCAGGAATAAGCGAGCTCGTGAGGAGGTTGCAAGGGTTTACTACGAGGTACGTGTACGGTCGGCGTGGGCGTTCCTGCAATTCACCCCTTTCGTTCCCATAGACGATCCTCAATATTCGCAGCATCCGCGCCATGTCCCTGGAGCCAGTCCTTCAATCCCAATTCGATAAAGCCGCTTCTGCCTGTCTGGCTAGTGGTATTCGCGGCGCGTTCGTCGAAGGATGCACATATGGTGTCTCCTCTGCACTCATCTACCTCGCAGAAGCGCTCTTGTTCTACGTCGGCGCCGTCCTTATCGCTAATGGGACCTATACTTATCTCCGGATGATCCAAGTCCTCAACCTCGTCGTCTTTACGGTCACGATTGGCAGCCAGCTCATGTCGTTCACTCAACGGATTTCCAAAAGCGTACAAGCCACGACAGATCTCTTTCGATTCGTGACGCTTCCTCCTGATGGGACGAGTGAATCTCAGGGCATACTCCGCCCACCGATCGCTGGTGACCTGGTGCTTCAGAACGTCACCTTTGCGTACCCAACAAAACCCGATACACCCGTGTTGGACGACCTCTCGATGCACGTTGCCGAGGGCGAGTGCGTCGCGCTCGTAGGCGCGTCTGGATGTGGTAAATCGACGGTGGCGGCTCTGCTTCAAAGATTGTACGAGCCCACCTCAGGGATGATCTCCATCGGCGGACACGAGCTCCGATCGACGGACGTGCACCACCTGCGCGAGCACATCGCGGTTGTGAACCAAACGCCCAACCTCTTTGACGGAACGATCCGGGAGAATATCGCGTACGGACACCTGGGTGAGCTGAGCGATGCGGACGTCGAGCGCGCTGCGCGGGCTGCCAACGTGCACGACTTCATCGTCTCGCTGCCGCAGGGATACGATGCCTCCGTGGGCGAGAACGCGGCGTTGATATCGGGCGGGCAGGCGCAGCGTCTCCAGATTGCGCGCGCACTCGCGCGTTCGGCGCAGATGCTCGTTCTGGATGAGTGTACGTCTGCACTGGATGGGGCGAATCAGGCTGCGGTGCTCGAGACGATCCGGGGGGCCAAGCAAGGGCGGACGACGGTGATGGTGACGCACAAGGTGGAGGTGATGCGGATGTGTGACCGCGTGGTGGTGATCGAGGACGGACGGGTGGTGGAAGAGGGACGGTATGAGACGCTTGTGGAGCGCCGCGGCGTGTTTGCCAAGCTCGCGAGTGGAGGTGAATGGCTCGGTTGAACGGCGAACGATCCTGGTTGCATCCCATCTCCCCCTTTTTTCGCTTTTCATTCTCTTTATCTTCTTTATTCCACGAGACATCCACACATTCATCACATCTTCTTTCCTTTATCTTCTTTTTCTTGGATAAATTACGTGCAGATGTGCCGATTGGGGTTTCGCGTACGCGTATTTTCGACCATTCACTCTTATTCTTACTCGTCCTCTCATCTTTGGGCAGGACCTGAGATTTCTTTTTCCTGATTTTTCTTAGATACGAACTCAAGTGGCACGGAGGAATCGACGACACGCATTTCTTTCTCTTGTAGTAGTATTAGCCGCACTCACACTCACACTCATTATATGTACACCAGATCCGCATGTTTTAGCACAGTCATTTTTCAAGTTATCGTCGGGAAAGAGGTGAAAGAGGTGGATAAATACGCCGAACAGGCGCGTTTCACGCGCAATAAACCCAAAAGGCCGTATTCAAGACCACACCTTACAGTAGTGCCTGTAAACCCACGAAACGTAAGCCTAGGATCGTCTTGCAGTTGGGCGGCGCCTCGTCCATCAGCGTAAACGTAACTGGGACCCGCCGGGTGGACTCCACGCACGATTAGCGGCACGATCACGCGATAAACCCCGCCCTGTGCATGGAATATTTTGTAGAACAAGCGTACGTGGTGGACCTTGGTGTGAAGTAGTGTCCATCGTGATGCCATTGCTGGACACTGGGATAATAACATGAGCATGAGACATAGATACGAGAAAAAGCAACGCGTTAAAAAAGTACATACCGACAAGTGGCCTAGTGTGGACAAGCGACCCGAACCCTGCCTCGAAGCTTGGTGGACCATGTGGCTGCGCGGATTAATGCATAATGGTCAGTTACCTGGACACTTTGGGATCGCTTCCATCGTAGAGACGGGACAATGGCCGAGGTCCACCGTATGCGCACTGGGGCGCCAAGGTATAAAGGATGCTCCTCTGGCCGCTAGTCTGGCCAGAAACGCGATCTATCCGCATCTTCCGTCGACTTACCTTGCTTCTCGTCTCCAGACATGTCCCAAGAGCTTCCACCACGCCAGTTGCCACCCAGAATGAGAAACCCCTCTGCTGCAGCAGAGTTTGCCGCCATCACAGCTCGCGCTCTCGCTATGACCGCCGCTCTTACACCATCATACCAGAACCAAGACAGCGGCCAAATACCTCGACTGGCGAACCAGGTATGTAGCCATTCACCATTGTCCGACGATGCAGGGGAAACTGATGGAAACAGGCCGTGATGACCAACGTCGTTCCCTCCAACACGTTCTTCAATCCCGGCGGCCCACACATCTCTTCATTCGCCAGGAACGGGACCGCCGTGCGCCTCGGAGTGCGCGCGACAGAGTTCCAGAGCTATAATGCAGATCGCCTTCACGCGGGACGTGCGGATGTGGCTGATCGTGCAGGTCAGCACCAGAACGTCCCTCCCAAGCCTATCCAAGCCTCGCACTTCCAGGGCCCGTCCGGGAGGGAGGATAAAACGAGAGGGAAGGACGACGCGGAATGTAAGGCGATGGTGACTGGGGTATCCGCCCTCTCGAATAAGGTAGCGCAATGGGAGCAGGAATTGCATGAATTCTATGGGGATGGGCGGGCGCATGCAGAGCGGACGAGGACAGTGCCTCCACCCCACCTGCCGGGCCCAAGGTGGTGAGGGTGTGCGTGCGTCTGCTGCTTCTAGAACTTGTTTTGTATATACTAAATCGTTTGTGTCTTGTACTTGGCGTAACTGTCTGTGGCCTTGAATGTGATTGTTTACTGAAGAGTCGAATGAATTGAAACGATTTTCAAAAGCTTATACACTCGCCTCGCTGGTGCTATGGGGCCAGAGATTGAAGACCTCGATTTCTGACTTGTTCGCTTCAAGTCAGAGTGCACCCATTGCTAAGTCCCTTTGCGCATGGAGTGGGTCAAGTCGCAATAACTTCCTTGTACTAGCGCTCGATACCTCGCTCCTCTTTACCTCGAAGGAAACTTGCTCTTTAGATAAAGAAATGATGAGCCCGAATTCGGAAAGCGCCGGTTCAACCACCACTACATGTTGGCACCTGTTACTAAGTCGTCGAGTCCTTTCGCGTGCCCCAGTTGGCCACAAAATGCACTGGGACATCATCCTGCAATAGACGACCCAGGTGCTATCAGACTCTGAGTTTGTCTCTGAATCTGGGCTGAGCAAAGCTAGCTGGAGCATGCCCAGCGTCGTTAACACCGCCACCACGTCGCTTTTTAGGCGCATTCTGACGCTGCACACGAGATCCAAAGCCAATAGGCTCTAAATTTACAGGCCTGTCGATTGATCAGGCTGGCAGGGATTGGCATTCTCGGCATTCTAGCTGAGGAATGAAATATGTGTTATGCAGAATTTACGGTAGACAGAGCATGCAAAGGTAAGGCCGAAGTGTGTCCAAGTTGACAAGGTTTCTTTCTGGACCCATAACTGTGGGAACCAACTCACCGGGAAAAGGATTTCCTTTTTTGCATATGCACTTCCGTATATGTCAATTTACTGGTGCGCCAAGCAAGGTTCCGGCCGGCGCAGACGGCATTTGTTTCCGTTTCTGTTACACGTACTTAAATTGGATTTGCTGAGCAACATGTTCCTATTTATATATAATAAAACCGGACGCTACAATCAGGCAGATGTACTTATTCATGAAGTAAAGGTACATAGATACAAGGATAAATACCGTAAGGGTGCTCCTCTCGGTGTAACAGTGACAACTGGTTATGTCCTCAGCCATGCGGTCTTGGCGATCTTTTTCAGCTTTTTTTGCTCTTTAAATCGTTCCTGGATAGAGCCAGGAGTGTCAGTACATCCGTCCGTTGATGGTGTATTTTATCTTGAAGTCGTCCTCTCGCGAGCACGCACGCACAAAGAGATGATAAAAAAGAGAAATCAGATAGGTAAATACCCACCAAGTCCTTCTTCGACGGCCTCTTCCTCTTCTTCCCTCCCGCCTTTTCTTCGGCGTCTCGTTCTTCCACATCTTTTTCCCACTCCCCGACGTCGAAGTAGAACGCATTCATGCGTTTCATGCGTTCATACTCTGACAGATGAGAAGGCGCACGCCCATCCACCGCTGTAAATGTACCGGTACGCGCATTAAACTTTGCAGTAAACCTTCCGGAGGGTGCGAGAGAGGACGGGCCAGCGAGAGACGGGTCGAGATAGGCAAGGGAGGGATCTATGCCTGCTGCAATGGCGCGCGCCTCGAGAGAGTTGGGGTCGTATGGATTGGGATTGGCAGTACCGTGCGAGCTATCCGCCTCCGCCTCCGCTTCTGGGTCTGCTCCCGTATTGGTCCCAGTGGCGGACGAAGGGTCAGAAGGCGACGACTGGAGAGGGTTAACCCAGGTTGTTTCGCCAGTTGATGGGTTGTAAAAATAGTAAGCATTGTATTGCGGCGAAAAAATGGCTTGCCATGGACCAGCTGAGAGGCTAGCAGAGGAGGGTGGTGTCTGAGAAGTAGATGGAGATTGAGAGTCGTTGTCTAGGGCGGCGTCTTCATCCTTTTCCTTTTGATCTTGTTCGGGCTTTGGGGAAGGCTGGGATATTTCTTCAGTCTCTTTGGATTCGTTGGGCGAAGGAGTGGACATGGTTACCGATGAGGAGAATTTCACAACGTTGGTAAGTAGATATCGTGTGATTACATAATTATAAAAATTTGGATATTGGACTGGGAAAAATAATTATTTCTATTATTCTCTCAATGCTGCGCTCGGCACTGAAGCAGCCATCCCGCCCGTCCTCGCCCGCACTTGGGGTTCCCTCCTCACCACCTCGTCCCGGCGCTCCACCGAGGACGACGTCCTCGTCCTCGTTGGCGACCTTCCCTTCTACCATTTCGCCTTCCCAGGCACATCTTGGACCTGGGACATCTCCATCCATGCTGTCTCCGAACCCCCAATCCCCGCTCTCCCCACCGCTGGTCTCCCAAGGGTACACCCCCAAAGTATCCTTTGACACTTTTGAAAACCCTGCCGCGTCCATGTTTTCTTTCACGCTTCATGTCCAGTCAGAAGGCTATGCACGAAACCATTCCACCCGTGTCTTTCTGTGCGCATCAAGTCCCGACGAAAGCGGCAGAGAAGCACTAGAATGGGCCCTTGAATGTCTTGTCCAAGATGGCGACGAGCTCATTGTATTTAGGGGTATTGATCAAGAAGAGCTGGGTAGGCATGTGTAACCGCTGACGGCTCATATGTTTCTGACTCATGTGTAGACAAGGACCATGAACTTGTGCGGGAAGAAGCGAGAGAGCTAATGAGGCATATTCAAGATAAATGCGTCGAGTATGACCCAGACCGCAAGGTATTCCTTTTCTCGTATCAAGCATTTCCTTTTCCAACACTCTTTGAGATTTCCATTATTCTCGAATTTATTGCTGGTCGTGTGACCACAACTCTCGATCGGCTTATAGCACTCTATCGTCCCGATTCGGTCGTCGTTGGTACGCGCGGCCAGAGGCGTGGCGTCCTTGGTTTTGGTGGGGGTCGGCCAGGTGGCGTGTTCAGTGGCAAGTCCGACTTCCCTTTCTTGATGGCTATACTCACAATGCTCGCTCTTTTTTGGGCAGGGGTGGGCTCTGTATCGAAGTACGCTCTTTCGCACAGTCCGGTCCCGATCATCGTCGTCAGACCGGAAAGAAAAGTAAGAAAGGTTCGAGAAAAAAGGCTCAAGGACCCAAAACGAGGGACTCACTTTGTAAATCAGTAAGCTTTTTCATCTTAGCTTCCCTGTTCACTTGTACATCCACTGTCTTGTCATTCGTGAGTGGAGCGTGCACTCTTGACACGACACTAAACAATACCTGTAGGTTGTCTCGCGAAAAGACGGAGAACATTGGCGCACTAGCGGTCTCGCCCTCCATTTCAACGTCATGAGCTCAAGTGGCAGGTAGAGTTAACCCAAACGGCATCATCGAGCTGGCTTTCTCAATCTCCCATCGTTGCTTTCAGTCTCGCTCGCAATTGACACCATGTGAACAACGCTATATGCTCGCCATCCGCACTAAAGCGCCATGGTCGTCATTCATAGCCTTCACAATCAGGATACCTACTCCGAAATTTTGAAGGCATAACGTACTTGTCGGAGGTTCAACTGGAAATTTTGTAATCCATCTGATGACTATAACTTGGACTCCATTCCCCTTCGTTCCACAATGTACACCTACTACATCTCATACCATACCTGGAGAATACCCAGCTGTATCCTCACCATCCGCTTGTTGTGACATGCTTGTGACTCTCGTATCGCGGTTTATTTGGTACGCTCGCTATTATTCTTTCTGCGTATATCCAGCTGGCAGAAATTAATATCACAGCGTCCTTGGTCTTTTCCCCGGTCCCTATGTTTTTACTTTCAATTTGCGTCTCAGTTTGTTATCCCTTATCATCTGACTAACGCTTTTCGGCCGATTATAACCGCGCACCTTGCAAACTATGTCGCTTGTTTTGACGGTACCATAACAATGGGTCTACATAGATGAGTCTGTTTGTTTTTGATGCCTTGGTCATGAGTCCTGATTGGCTTTAGTAGAGATAAATTCAATTTATGCAAGAAAGCACCCATCATGTTCACACCGAAATGTTCCCATGATTGGAATGAGTCAGGCGTATTCATCAATGTCAGAGCACACTCTCAGAAGGAGGATAAGGATAAGCGGGAAGAAGTCGATAAGCTTTGCAAGCTGCCTCCTCGACTTGGCACAATCAGGGCCTTGAATGAACCTTCGAATTCCCCAGATTGCCATAAGGTCCAACGCCACGACCTTGAAACGCGATCAGGTGTGCGCTTCAATCGCTCACGTTTTACCTTGACCTGTGCAAGGAGCGTGCAACCTCTTGTTGCTATTTGATGGCGCCCGTCCAAAATCTGTCCCCTGACTTTTCCAGTATGTGTTCGTGACAGCTGCTATTATTACACCGTCGCAGCTGGCAAGCTCCGTGCGCTCTAGAATATCAAGATAATCAGCTTCCCCTGAGAATACATTGATCTATTGATCTTGTATCACTAAATTAAGAGAGCTGGGTCCAGATAGCGAAGGTGCGTCCTGGTTCACGTTGGTGGTTATTATTTACCTCTTAATGCAGAAAAACAAGGAGCACCACTGACTTCCAGCTCTGTGTCTCCCCCGAACGATAACAAGGTCCTCCAAACTGGATGAATTGTCATTTTCCGTTTCCTCGGCGTGGCTTCAGGACTGGTCGTTTGTCAGGTACCCTTCCCACTTCATTCGAATGCCCATCACGGGTGGAGCTTCCCTTTGCATTCAGAACATTGCGCCCAGAAAATGCCGCCACGTGCCCAGATTTAAGACCCACGTCCGTTAGTCATGTACAGATTCTCTATCTATCTATACCCACGGTACGCCGCACCACTACGCTTCACTCAGGTTGTGAGGTCTGACACATCTATACCATGTACTTCCAGCCTTTGAAATGGCGTACGACGCCTTTCAGCAAGTTTTCTCTTTGTCTCTTGCCGCCAACGCGGTCAGATCCCTCAAGGGGAATCAGGAATTCCTTCAGAAGGCCCTTGATATGAGCATATCCATTGTTCTTCGGCTTCTCAGCGCAGACTGGAAAGTCATATGGGGACCAACCATATGGAAGCACGAGCCGGAAAACGCCGAAACTGGGCCTGACAACGCGTGGTATGTTGCCTACCATCCACGCTTCCAGTTCGAAGATGGTTCTGTCCATCCCACCTATGTCATTGCTATCGCTGCTACTCCAAAAGACTCGCTGTATGTTTGGATCAATGAAAATTCTGCGGTGACCGACGTCTCCGATTTCAATGTCTGGGTAGCAGGCGGGATTCAGAACCGCCCAGTGGTCGTTCCCTCGGGAAGCATTCAACCTGGCGCTGCATACATAGCAACAGGAACGGTGCAAACGACCTACTTACTGCTGAATACAGAAGGTCCCAAGGATCCCGTAACCAAGGGCAAGACGTTGCTCGACTTCATCAAAGGTCTCGACCAATCTTCGTCTCCTAGGTTCATTTTCACCGGGCACAGTCTCGGCGGTGCTCTTTCTCCCTCCCTTGCACTTGCCCTAGTCCGGGCTGGAGACATCCCCTCAGATCACACTTTGACATACCCTACTGCGGGAGCCAGTCCCGGAGACACATGTTTCACCAAGCTTTTCGCTGAGACACTCCCACCCCGCAAGGCGCCGGGGGCGGGGAGTTACCAAGGGTGGAACCTTAACCCCGTGAACGATCTTGATATAGTACCTCAGGCTTGGGCCCCCGACGCATCTGTTTCCCCAGGGCAGAACCTGGGCAGGATCCTCACCATCTATGGCAAGCCTATCGTGCCTGACGTAGCGGATATAGCCAGTTTGGCCATATTCGCGTCTAGAATTTCGGGTGTCTTATACCGCCCCATCCCATCCCAGCACTTCACTCGTCCGCCTGCTCCCACCACCCCGACGAGCTTGAAGGAGTTTCTCGATATTGTCAGTCACCAGCACGTCCAGGTTTACCTCGATGAACTCGGAATCGACATTCCGTGGTTCAAGTCCAAAACTCCTGTCGAGGGGGTCGTCGAGAGGACAGAGGAAGAGCAGCGGTACAATTACCCTGTCATTATTGATTTCCAGTGGGCGTATTATCACCCAAAGAAGGCACATGAGGTGCTTGACAAGGTCAAGGGCAGCGCGGAAGCAAAGCCTTACCTTGCCGAAACTGAAAAGGAAGTTTGGTCTGAGGCGTAGTGTCGATTTTATTTTGTGTATGTACTTGTAAAGTGGTTGAGATGAGAAGTGCGTCATATGAAGCTTGTAGTATCTTGAATGTTTCCAGTCTTCTCAACTCTTACCATGGAGTAGTAGTAGCTTCGGATCGCAAAACAATATTGGCCTCCAGTGACAACTAGCGTACTACCGATTAATTAAGTATTATCCACCGCCAGTTGCGACAATTCTAATTTGTACACTGACAATGAGACTTCCCTGCTCCATTACACCTTATACATATATAGCTAGGAGATACATTGTACAACAATATAGACAAGTTATGAAGCGAAACAATGCACGACGAGAGGCCCACCGAGCAGCACTTGAGGCCTGGGCTGAGGAATCTGCTCGTGCGAAACTTGAAGGCGGGCGTGCCTTGACAAAACTGAAACGCGGAAAGCTGGAGGGTGCAATTCTGAAACCGACAGTCAATAGTGAGGAGATGGATACTGGCGAACTTAAAGAAGAGTCCTTTGCGGCGTTGGATTAGCCTCGTGGAAAGAGATGCATGTGGGAGTACGGCCGGGGCTTCAAGTGAACGATTTGATAAGCACACAATAACTTTGTAAGCGAGCGACTCAGTCTGATCAGTCTGATGATAAGGACATGTTCTGATCCATGTCGGCTGGGTTTACAGACTAACTAAACGGGGCATCGTTCTGGTGTCGAACGGCTCGCTTAATCCATTGATGTGTTACCATGAAGAAAAATTTACCCAGTGGTTTCAAGAAACATGTCCGGCCAACGGATAAGGTCAGCACGACTGTCACTTCTGAGCACGAAGGTCTGATTTTGGTAGACTAGGTCAATGCCGCGACCTCTCATCATCATGAATGTCATGTGGGCAACTGTAGTAAATCGCTCAAGGCTTTGGGCCTTACTGCATCGCTTATGTAATCCTACGACGGCATCATCATGATTCATGATCATGGCCACCTTAGGGACTCTCGATCAGAAGACAGGTATGTAATTATTGCACGCTCCGTAAGCTCCAACCCTGGTGAAAATTCACGCTGTTCGTACTCAGCCACCCCAGACCGGCAGCATGTTATATATTAAGCGTATGGATTGGCTAGCCAAGGCTTCTAAAATTTCCGTCGCAGATACTCGTACACGCTATGATGATATTCTGTCATTGGCTGGTCCTTTCATTTGTTGCTGTCCTCGTTAGCGGCGGCTCAGTGCAACTTGCGGACCTCCAGCTCCCATCCAACGCCTCTTCTCACAAGCAGGATGTGGTCAACCTCTTCGTCCAGTCATACGAAGCATACCAGTCAGTGTCCTGGAAATACTGCTCACGATGATCCTAACATCATTGTAGGAAATATGCATGGGGTCATGATGACCTCCTTCCAGTTACGGACTCGTATTCCGATGTTTTGAACGGGTGGGGCGCGTCCATCGCGGATGCTTTGGACACCATGGTTCGCGTCTTATAAAACTGCTGTGTTTCTAAACGACTCACGTATTGCTGTGTCTAAAGTGGATCATGGGTTTCTATGACTGGTTCGGACAGGGAGTCAACTACACCGCAAATGTGGACTTTAGTGTTTCAAGGACGAACGCGACAGTCAGGTAAAGAGTTGCCGTACTTCCCGTGACAGACGTTTTGATACCCCTCCCCCCCAGTCTATTTGAAACGACAATCCGTTTTGTTGGGGGTCTGCTATCTGCGTATGAACTCTCTGGATATAAGTACGATATCCTAGTCCAGAAGGCAGAGCAAGTCGCACAACAAATGGCGTATGCGTGGATTGGGGTGGGTCACTTGCGCTGGTCCTGCCCGAGTGCTTGACATAACATGGGGCAGAACAATGCCATTCCTTATACCAATATCGACTTTACCGATCACACCCCCACCTACGGACTAGTGAGTTTCAATGGCGTTTTTAGCACTGCCGGAGCCATTAATATTTCACAGGTTAGCATTGCAGGGGTTGGTACTGTGCGTGCTTCTTATACACTTCGAGTGACATGGGTAATCTGATTAAATGATAGCTTACAATGGAGTGGAATCGTCTAAGGTGAGCAAAGACCCTACGATGTTCGTACCTGGGCGATCTGAACCATAAGTTAGTTTGTACACAAAAAACGATACCTACCGTCAGCTGGCAGAAAAAACAGTCCAGCATATCATCAATATGGTAGTAACTCTCTTGTTCGGACGCGACCGGCTTCTAACGATACCGTTATTCAGCAACCAAAGCCGCTGACTGGGATGCCAGCACAGAACATTGACCCTTCGACTGGAAACTCAGTTGGATCCTATGTGGTATGAGATTCACTACTGAATAATGTTACTCAGATTGCCCACTAGGTATAGTCCTGGGGCTCAGGATCCGACTCATTCTTCGAGTACTTGATCAAGTATGCTCGTCTCACAAATACAAATGATAATTCATATGCAGATGCGTGGTCTACCGCGGTTGATACTTCTATCCAAAAACTTTTGAAGGTGCGTTGCTGGAGCTATTCTTCGGAAACATCATTCTGATGATGTTTTTTCGCCAGACCTCAACTGTAGGTAACTGGTCTTACTTGGCCGATTATGAAGATCAGGTGCTTCATGTCGGCTCGCATCTGGCATGCTTCTATGGCGGAAACTGGATTCTTGGTGCGTGGAGGTTAGTTGCTCTGGCCGCAATGGGGCTCATTCATCGAAGGCGGGAAGCTGACAAACAATGACGCCGTCGTCAATATTGGCCTGCGGCTTACTGACGCATGCTGGAATACTTATGCGAGTACTGCGTAAGTATCTTTTTTTTTCCTACGGTGGAATTTGCGGCACATACCACCCTGACAGCACTGGCATCGGTCCCGAGACATTTGCTTACATGTCTAGCGATGGGAACTACACCGGTGGTAAAGCGCCTACGGCAGATCAAATCAAATTCTATAACGAGCACGGTTATTACATCACTACGTCAAGCTACATCCTACGCCCCGAAATTCTTGAATCCAACTTCTATGCTTGGCGCGTGACAGGCGACACCAAATATCTTAACAACGCTGCCAGTGCCATAAAGAGTTTCCAAAAATATCTTGCGACAACAGTTGCATATGCCGGGATCAACGACGTCAACAACGTGAACTCGGCCAAGATTAATGACATGCCGAGTTTTTGGTTCGCAGAAGTGCTCAAGTACCTGTACGTGTTCTTTGTCTCCCTCTCTCGTGGTCTTCTCAGCCGACTTGAATCCTTCCTCCGTGATAGCTACCTGACGTTCGACGATCCCAACAAATATTCGCTCGATGACTGTAAGCCTGTGTGGTGGTGCACCATACCTGATACTGAGACAACCCCTCGTTACTAGACGTCTTCAATACCGAGTGTCATCCTTTCAAAGCACCCACAGCGAAGGACATCTATGGCTCTGGCCTTCAATAGGTCAGAAAAAACCGACCCTCATTTGTGCCCCGTCCGGATTTGAAGTAGGACTGCATTCCTTTAGTCATCTCAACCCTTGAAGCACGTCAGTAAGCAGAATGTTTCTGTCCCTTGACAGCCATCCGGGCCTGTTGGAGATCAGCCCGTTCGTAGTAGTTCACCTTAGTCGGTTTCCTTTTTCGGCATGGACACATTTGCCTCGTTTCCTCACTTCCTCCAGTCGAGTGAATGAGACTGGAGGTAATATATTCATTACTGTACCATACCCCTTACTCACTGTACCTAGTTCACCCTGTTCATTTATTAGGTGCATTGTAATACAGTCTCATTCATTCGACTGGAGTTCACTAAGTTCCTGCACCTCTCGCTGCACGCTGATGGGCCTACATCTGTAAAGTATCTGGTCATCCCAATCTTTGCCATCGTGTTACCTGGATGATATGTCATCGATTTCTGAAGATCCAAGGCAACTGCGATTCGACTCAGATTTGTTATTGCTTGGTAGGGCCCCTTTGGAGACTAGAGGATCAACAACCCATGCGTTTCATTCATCATAACATGTACATCGCTCGACTTCTCAGCTACTTTACAAGTACACAAACACTTCAGAGGCACTACATTTCATATGAGCTTCCCCAATCCACCCAATCCACCCAATCCGCCCAATCCGCTCAAGTAAGCCTTTGCTTCTACACTGGCCTGAACCTTCTCTTGAATCTCGTGGGCTTGCTTGGGGTGATCCAACGCCCATTCGAAATCGATAATGACAGGGAAATTGTACCGTTTCTCGTGCGCAGTCTTGAAGGTGAGCCCAGGCCGGAGAACCTGGGACTCCTCCGATGGTGGAACAGGGATTCCAACTTCGGCAGTGTAAGCATCGACATGCTCACGGCTGACAATCTTGAGGAACTCGATCAAGTTCGTTGGCGCAGAGGGAGGAGGGGTACCAGTGAAGTACTGGCTGGGAATGGGCTTGTAAAGCACCCCCGATGATCTAGACCAGATTGCACCCAACCAAACGGTGAGCTGTACTTCAAGAAGTACCGGCTCGCCGTAGAGGCCGGGGATGTTGAGCAGGTTCTGCTTCGGGGAGATGGACTCGTCGATGGCCCAAGCCTGAGGTACCGGATCGAGTGTGTTCACCAGGTTGAGGTTCCAACCCTGGTAGCTAGCCGCCCCTGGCGACTTGCGGGGTGGGAATTTTCGGACAAAAAGCTCGGTGAAGCCTACGTCTCCGGGACTAGGTCCCGCGGTGGGGCAGGTGAGGGCCCTGTCGACGGGGATGGCCCCGGCCGTCACCAGGGCCAGTGCGAGTGAGGGGGAAAGAGCACCGCCGAGGCTGTGTCCGGTAGAAATGAACTTGGTCGACACAGATTGGTCGACACTTGTGATAAAATCAAGAAGTGTCGTGCCCGGGGATGCGGTATTCTCCGGTGCTGCGGTGGTGAGCAGTAAATGCGTTGTATTCGCCGTTCCTGTCGCTATGTATGCACCACCTGGTACAATATTCACCGAGGGAAACGGAGGATTCTGAATCCCGCCGGCGACCCAGGCCTTGAAATCGGAGACGGTGTTGACTGCGAAATTCTCTTGCGCCCAAACATACAGTGACTTGAGTGGAGTACCAGCGATAGCAATGACGTAGGTCGGATGCACAGAACCATCCTCATACTGGAGGTTTGGATGATAGGCGACATACCACGAGTTGTCAGGCCCAGTGTCGGCATTTTCTGGCTCATGTTTCCACACGAGTGATCCCCACACGAGTTTCCAGTCTGCGCCAACGAGCGGAAGAGTAGAGTTTAACTGGGACTGAAGCTGTTCCTGAAGTGATTTCTGCTTTCCTTTGTCATTATTGACCGCGCCGGAGGCGCTAGACAAAGCAAAAACCTGCTGGAAGACATCGAGAGACATTCGGAAAGCTGGATAACACAAGTTATGGGTAACAAGAAGCTTAGGCAAACGTTGTGGGGATGGCGTACCGTGCGGCTGCACAGGGCATCTACAGCTAGCTGATGGACTTGGGGGTCTTTAAATCTCCATCGATAAAGGCATTCTGCGGGTTTCAGGATCAAGACAAATCAGGGTTCGTGAGAGTGGGCGGAGATAAAGCCAATCAGTCAAATAAGCCCGATGATCACTGAAAGCCTGAGGCATGACACCTGACGATAACACCGCGAGAAATCTACAAGGCTCAGAGCCGGAAGCGTGACCAATTCCAGCTAAGACTTCTTAGAAGAAATCGAGTATCTCTTGCACTAGAGATAAAGAGCGGATGCCGAGAGGTTTTCTTCGTTTGTTCACTGCGCGGAGGGTAGATGACAAAGTATATGACGTGATTCAGGAAGGTCCTCAAATATATTTCAAGGATAGTCAGGACACTCACAAATAGGTACAAATCAATTTTCCAGTGTATCCTTGGCGGATGTTAGTTATATTGACGCTGTAGACCTGCAGGACTTACTAGGTTGTCTGACATGGGGTGCGAATGCATGTGTTAGCAACCAATGCCCTGCAAAATCGATTATCATGATGATCATCCGATAGGAAAGCATCATGCAAAGCTCTGTTACATAAGGTAGTGACCACGCCGAGTGCCGAACTCGAACCTTGAATGCGATGGCGCGTGAGAGTACCTCTGTCCCGGGTCGCAGGTCCCCGACCAGGATTGTCTAATTGTCTCAGCGCGGGCTCGAACATCGCAAAGATCGATTCCAGCAGGATTGAGGCACTTTGTTTTCTGGTCGGCCGTTCAATTTACCACCGCTGGCCGTGGTCTTCTTTGCTGGCGTACCACGTAAAGATATGGTCTATATGATCTGTTTTGTCAGGTCGCAGTGTCGAATCAACGGACTTGAAGACGACCAACTTCAGAAGTAGCGCTCGGAAGAGTAGGTATCATCGTCTTTCCAGGCCAAAGGGCTGCCAACCAAAGACTAGAGATAGCGTGAGATAGTACGATCCCAACGATCCCAATTCCCACGTCCCATGAATTCTGATTGGCACAGGACCTTCTTCAGTGGAAGTGTGAGCCGATGGTCATGAGCAGTCCTCTCAGGAGCGATCCTGGACACTGACCGATTTACTGAAGACTTGCTTGCGAATGTAAATGCATCCACACGTCTAGCAAGCAAGGTAACTATCGGTAACACCGACCGTGAGGATGAAGAGATAGTTGGTGTGGAAGGCAGGAATGGCGTGGTGGAACATAATGAAGGCGAAGAGCGAGAGTACTGATAGTGAAAGCCTAAACCTGATCGTACCAAGTCCTCGTACAATTGGCTTTCTGACTATACTATATGAGCTAATAGAACCCCAACCGCAAGGCGCTTTGCACCCACCATTGCGCGGAGCTTCCGAGGAAACCAACGATAACTCACCAACCGTGCGATAAATTATAACATCATTATCTGCTCGGGATACACGGCAGCCTTGCGCTGCGCTTCGTGCTTGCTATGTGCGACTGATGCCCCCAAAATATACTACGGCCTCATCGAGGTCTTGGCATGGATGTTTCTGGACCGTCGATTGGTCAAGGGGATACTCAACTTGGTTAACAAGCTTGGCATGGCAACCCGAACATGGTGTCACGACAGGGTCATTCCTCGCAGAACTGGACTTGGAAAGCACCTGCAAAAATTCAGACAAAGCCCCCTACGCTTCCCTCATTGAGGTTCGGTTCAAAAAGGTAGATTTACCGGTCTGGTAGATGAGGGGAGTTGGAACCTGGCCACAAACAGAGAAATAGAGCTTAGAGGCCACAGTGACCGGTTCTGCCGAATGGTACAAAACTTACAGCCAGGCTTGCCAACCGCCTTCTTGTCATAATGTCTCACCTAGGTTCAAACAGAGTCGAGTTTATCATGCAATCAAGATCAGCCATTTAGCCTCCGAAGAGTAAAAAGACTTACGGGCTATCATGCGAGAGAGGTGTTTCCTTACCCGGCTTACATAATCTCCTTTTTGCAAACCAATCCAGTGTTGGACTATTTCTTCCACCTTCACGACCGTCCACGATGTCGGATGCCCCCTCCTTGACGTTGGAGCCATTGCTCGCCTTTTTGGCTCATGCTCTCTCCAGGATTGAGTCGACATTCTACAAAATTCCCGGTTCCGCTGTGGTCGCACGATACGTCAAGTCTTCGCACCAAGATGATCCTGGGCGAACTATCTTGGAATTAATCCTTGTCATCTTTGCTATCCGCACACTACTGCAGTCACGGACACGAGGAGACAAACAGGGAAAGCATTTTATACAATTTTCTGACAAGGTCTGTACCAACACTGAAACTTTTCCATCCACTGATCGTCGTCCAGGAAGTTGACGAGCTTGTGGACGAGTGGACACCGGAGAGCCTTGTCCAACCTCTGACAGAGTGGGAGCAACGTGACTTGAGCTCTGTCCCCATTGTTACCGGACCAATTGGCCCAAAGCCCAAGCTGTTGTCCAACGGGAAATCAGTCATCAACTTGGCAAGCTTCAACTTTGTCGGGCTTGCAGGCAACGAACAGATAAAGGAAAAGGCTATTGAAACCTTACGTAAATATGGTCTTGGAAGTTGCGGTCCCCCGGGTTTCTATGGAACTATTGGTGGGTTTGACTCGTCTGCACCCAGAACGCGTGGCTTACGCGCCGAGTAGACGTGCACCTGCACTTGGAACGTGATATTGCGGAATTTCTGGGAACAGAGGCATCGATTCTTTACTCTCAAGGATTCTCGACAATCTCCTCTGTTATTCCTGCTTTCTGCAAGCGAGGCGATGTCATTGTTGCAGATCGCGCTGTCAATCTTGCTATTCAGAAGGGCATCCAAATCTCTCGTTCGACGATTCGGTGGTATGACCACAACGATCTCAAGAGCCTCGAAGAAGTTCTCATCAGCATCGAGAAGGAGAGACAGAAGCGCAAGGGTCCGTTGACTCGTCGTTTCATTATCACTGAAGGTATCTTCGAACGTGATGGCGAAATGGTTGATCTACCCAAGCTGGTTTGTGAAATGACCTATTCCACCTTCCTTGCGTTGACTGTTTAATAGATCGAGCTCAAATTCAAGTACAAGTACCGATTGATCCTCGATGAGAGCATCTCTTTTGGTACAGTGGGTCGAACTGGTCGTGGTTTAACCGAACTCTACAACGTCCCCGTATGTTTTCCATCCCACTGGTCGAAGATGAGAGTCTGATAAACCGCTTCCAGGCCGCACAGATCGATATGCTCGTGGGCTCTGTGGCTAACGGTCTCTGTTCGTCCGGTGGTTTCTGCGCTGGTTCTACCATCGTCACCGAACACCAGGTTAGTTAGATGAGTCTCAACGTTAGTATTCCACTAATCCATCTTCCATAAAACAGCGCATCAATGGTACATCCTTTGTCTTCTCTGCGTCAATGCCAGCTCTGCTTGCTACCTCGGGATCAGAAGCAATCGGTTACCTGCGAAATACGCCTTCAGTTCTCACAGCTCTCCATGATAACGTTGATGCTATTCGTTCCGCATTGGAAAAAACCGAGGGGATCGCGGTTCTTGGTCATCGTGCCAGCCCCATAATCCATTTTTGTCTCCGTAACACGCAACAGTACCTCATGCCTACTCCCCCTGTCCCCAACCACGAGGCGGATGAGCGGATCCTCCAGGATATCGTTGATGATGCCCTTGCGAGCGGGGTGTTCATTACTCGTGGCAAACACCTCGCAGGTCAGGAGATGATTGATTCGCGCCCGACCATCCGCGTTGCTGCCACGGCAGCATTGTCCAAGAAGGATGTGGAGAAGTCCATGGGCATCATTAAAGGAAGCATTGCAAGAGTCCTTACCAGGAGAAGATGATGCATTTCTTTCCGGGTGTCCTAGAAGATTTATACCATATATATAGACTGTCTTACTGTACTTGCGATTAAAGTTGTGGATATCGGATAATTAGTTGCACTTTTGCTACGCGATTCGGTTTGTACCCCATAAATAGTTTGTGAACGTTTGAACGATGAAGATATCATACACCTTGTGTTCATACATTTTCACTCTCCCGTCTTCCCAACTATTTAGCAAGTACTGGCAATCCATGCTGCATTCCATGGAAATACGTTGTAAACATTTGCCCCCGCCAGTGAGCACTCGAGGATATTTACTGCGTGAGCTTTTTTTGGGCGATCACACACCCACTCAATAATAAAAATCAATGAGATAATTTATCATCAGTCTTCTCGGTGAGGCCAGCGGCGACCGTCTTGGCATCTTTCAGCGGGGAACGATAATTCCGACTTCATTGAGGTAAGCCCTCCGGGCCCGTCGGCGTAGCAGGAGGAGAGGGACCAGCGAAGTACTGGCTTGGGATGGACTTGTACACCACACCCGAGGGTCTAGACGCGATGACAGCCAGGGAAGTAGTAAGCCGCACTTCACGCAGTGCGAGCCTACTGTAGTAGAGGCCAGGGATGATGGACAAGTTTTGCTTCGTGGAAATGGAATCATCGGGGCCCAAGCCTGAGGCACGAGGTATCGGATCGAGTGTGTTTACTAGCCTAACCCTTGGTGGCTGCTCCGGGCGACTTGCGAGGTGGGAACGTCTCTTCAAAGAGACGGTCGTGGAGCTGACTAGCGCAAGTAGTACGCAGTGGGAGGCAGAGAGAGCACCGCCGAGGTAGTGATGAATCCGCGGACAGAGATTCGCCGACTGCGGTGATGCATGCTCTGGTGCTGCGGGGGTGAGCAATGAATGCACGGTTTTCAGCATTCGTGTCGCCATGTATTCACCATCCTGTACAATGGCAACTGTGAACCAGTGACTACTGGGGGGTTCTGAATGTTGCGTTTGACCCAGGCACTGAAATCAGATCGATGGTGCGATGTACCACGACGCAATGTCGGCATCAACATCCTGCTGGACCGCTGGCCCTCATACGACCTTCCATTTGGCATCAATAGTTGGAAGGATGTTTATCCACCCACACTGAAACGATTCTTCTGGTAACGAACAGACTTGTTCGAAGACCTCAAGTTTGCACAAGTTCGTTGCAAGGTCCTGCGCAAACCCACACATAGTAAATGTTGCTTTGTCAAAAAAGTTCATATAACAACTCAATCAACTGAACGCGAGCACGTACCATTCCACCAAGACGTGGGTAATAGTACGGAACCGGTCACGTAGATGGTGTTGGTGCCATACAACCAGTAGCTTTTGTCATCGGAGGGTCGCGATTTAGCCTCTGAGCTCGGATCAACCTGAGGATCTTCCGACCTGGGATCCTGCTCAGGGACCTCTGACTCGGGATTGGTGGGAAGTCCATCGTCCATGTATGAGGTTGACGCCTCATAAACCACTCCAGACATCTGGAACTCCTGGATACTGGGTACCTCTTTGCTCCAAACCGCTATTGATGATCACGAAACCAGTGGCTCAGCTTGTTCACTGTCACCGGTTCACCTGCAAACTTGCAATCTTTGATCCGCATGAATGATGTGCTCGAAGAACAGTTGACGAGACAGTTGTCCACATCTGACCTACCTGCACTTAATGGTCACTTACATTGGTAGTAGACGGAAGATCTATAACTCTCCGGAGCCTCAACGATTGGGGTTGCAGTGCGTCACAGAATAATGAAGTTGACTACCAACAGTTCGCGGAAGTAAGGAGGAACAGAGGGTTTCATAGCTGAACGATCCGTGCATCTTGAGGTGGACTTTCCTTTTCGACTTTGAATACATGTCCATCAGAAGGAAGGAGCAGAACGTGAGAGTTTTAGTTGGTCTGATTTTCATGGCATATACCATAGACAGGCGTGGTGCATGAAAAGATCATAAAGGGGTTGTGTACACGAGTGAAAAGAACCTTGTCCGGTGAGGCATCCTTTACTCTGCATCGACGGCGGTTGTTTGGAGACCCTGATGGGCAACGGTCAGCAAGATAAAGTATAAGGTCAGGAGGTGAAAAGCCTGCCTTAAAAGATGCGACGGGAACGTGACTAGCATATGTGTAA
This sequence comes from Xerocomus brunneocitrinus, assembly GCA_038093375.1. Classification (NCBI taxonomy): domain Eukaryota; kingdom Fungi; phylum Basidiomycota; class Agaricomycetes; order Boletales; family Boletaceae; genus Xerocomus; species Xerocomus brunneocitrinus. The sequence goes on along the minus strand of JBBPSB010000053.1, from coordinate 43,907 downwards.
AGCTTTTCTTTTGCGTTCTCCTCGTCGTTGCGTTTACCTGAAATATATATTTAAGCCAAACTAACCCAACGAAAGAAGAGTGGATACATACGCTCTAGCTTTACGCGTATCCGGTGTGGAACCGATTTTATTCCCTGAGCCCATAGAGCTTGGTTAAGCTTGGGATCGAGCCGAACGTCCTTTGTGCCCATCGATTTGCGCGCGAATTCGGTCACGGATTTGACGGCCCATGGGGCACGCTTCTTAAATGAGCGACCGTGTACGAGCTTGTGTAGATGAATCGTGTACTCGCGAGTCACGACGTCTTGGAGGGCGGAGCGCTTCCCGGTCTGGACAAAGTAAGATGACAGTCAGTGCCGGCACTCAGAATCGTCTTGTGGACGAACTTTTCCGCTTTTTGTTCTGGCCTAGGGACATGTGAGAGAGGGAAAATTCGAGGGCAAGTTACATACCATGTCTTGAGGATGTCGATGTCGGTGAGGGGAAAAGATTAGGATCAAGTATGTCCCTTTGGTTGTGTTTGTGTTTAAGGTTTGTGGCTTGAACGTCACGATACAGTTATTCGGCGATTACCGATGCCGGACTGTTTCCATATCATATCCCCGTGATTATATCGGTTCGTGTGGCTCTTTAAGTAAGGTATCCTTTGCTCTGTAACGTTGCTTTGGATTTTGCTAACGATTCTCAATCACTAAATTCTTCTACAGGTGGATATGATAAACCCGCGGATCTCTGTTTGATTGGTAGCCATTATAAAGCTGACGGGTGTCGACAGGGCGTCGACAGTTCGAGTTTCAGCTCGTAGGTACGCCCCTTGTCCTTGAACCATCACAATGCGCTTTGCAGTGCCCCTCGTCGCGTTGCTTGTAGTCGTCTCTTCTGCTTCTGCTACTCTCTTTGCGCGTCAGGATATTCCTCGTATGCTTTCATGTCGCGTTGTGTCCAGCGTCGCTCACCCCCTGTCTTTCAGGCTGCGCCACCTCATGTTTGGCCAATGCAAAAACTACTTGTTCCGAAACAGACTACAGTTGTCTGTGCAACGACAAGGCATTCCTCAACGCGACTGATACCTGTGTCGAGTCGAATTGCTCCGGCAGTGACCTTCAAGCAGCAGAGACCGTTGCTGAAGATCTTTGCAAAGCAGTCGTGAGCTAGTTTTCTCCATCGCCAATGTTACCTCTTTGACCTTCCTTGCAGGGTATTGTCTTAGGAACCACTACGACTTCGGCTACGGCTTCAACTACGGCTTCGGCTTCGGCTTCAGCTACTTCCACTGAACGTTCAAATGGCGCATCACTGACTAGCAGCAGCAGCATGTTCGTTGGTATTTTTGCTATGCTTGCAATTGCCGCAGTTTAAGTTTCCGCCCTTTGCGAGATGCTTCGCGTTCGAATATGATTTTCTCCTTCCTTTGGAGATTAAGGATCATTCTTGTGTTTCGTTTCTATATTTTTGGAATATTGATCATTTGGACGCACTTGAAGTGCACTAAAATTTGACTACTTTATTCGCTATTTTATATCTTAAGGTGTCAGTATATAGCGAACATATAAACTGAACTCAAACGCTGTGGCGCTACTGGTGGCAGTGGCAGCAAGGCGGAATTCCGAATTGTGAACAACTTTGAGTGTGTCCTACGGTAGTACGGTATCGGCCACGTGTCCTCTTGTGAGTATTTTCCTTCTCTCTTTGGCCCAATTAAAGAAGTATCATTTCTTGTCGTCTGATTCTTCCAAGCGCGGAGGTCATATCGGGCCAGTAAAATTTTACGCTGCCAAATTCTGATCAGTTTTTGCTTGTGCCTCCTCTCCCCAGTTGAAGACTCGATGAATGGCAGGACATTGTGGGTGCAGCTCAAACGAGTTCCAACACCATTAGCATTGCTACTGGGGTTGTTGCTCGGGCTGCTCATCGGTCGTTCACTCCCTTCCAGCGTACGTGTTTGGTCTGATGTGATACCTAGTTTCTCTGACTCTTACAACAGATTCTTGCACCTTCATGGAGGGATAAACCTATATACGTTTCGCGCCTGTCTGCCCGGAAACAGCTCACGATACCAACTATTGAACAACGTCGTCGAGTGCTTGAACTTCTCTCCACGCTTTCACCCCATCATACGGCGGAATGCACGCGTAGCTCCCAACCTCTATATGCCCAACAGGTTCGGGAACGCTACAAAGCTCTTGTAGGGTTCAGCCCGACATCCCAAACGTCTTGGTTGTCTCCATTCGAGTTTGGCAGCCTCGGCGACTCTCAACACGTTCACCTTACCCCGACAACACAACACAAGTATTTCTTCGCCATAAACTTGTACAATTCATTCGATATCATCCCAGACCTCTTCGCAACCCTCTTTCGAGTCTCGGCGGTACTAGGGTACCACAACGTGTATGTCTCCATATATGAAAATGGATCTTCGGACCAGACCAAGGCGTTACTTCGCATATTCGACGCGTTGACGAGGAGTGTTGGATTGAGGGTGACAATCCGGACATCAACGAGGACGAGGGGAGCGTTCAACCACCGTATCGAATACCTTGCCGAGGTCCGCAACCAAGCTTTCAACCCGCTATACGAACTCAGAGACTCTCACAACGAATATTTTGATACCATCATTTTCATGAACGACATCCTACCCTGTGTGGACGATCTCCTCGAACTTATCTGGCAAAGCAGGAGGCACAATGCGGGCATCACGTGTGCAGCAGATTACATGTATCATGAAGGACTTGTGGGTCTTTCGGTTAATTCTCCGTTGCAATGTCTGACAGATGATTTCGTAGGGGTCTCCGGTCTTCTATGACAATTGGGTGTCCCGTGATATCAACGGCACGGCATTGGAAAATGCACCCTTCGAGGCTATCTTTCATGACCCCCAGTCCTCTGACCGTTTCCAAATGCATCTCCCTGTACAGGTACAGTCATGCTGGAATGGCGTCGCGGTTCTCGATCCCGCACCATTTTATACCCCACCATATGTTCGCTTCCGTATGGCAAACCTGGTAGAAGACGAGTGCTCGGCGTCCGAGTGCAGTCTCATATGTAACGACTATTGGGAGGCTGGTTATGGCCGAATACTCATGGTCCCTAGAGTGAAGCTGGCATATGACAAGGTAGGCACGGAAGAAACCGAATGGTATTATAATTGGGGTTGCTTATCGAACTCTGGACATGCAGAAAGTGTTTGAGATCATACATCCTCAAAGACGAAATCTGACTGCTATACGAGGATACGTCCGCCTTGGTGGTCTTCCTGATAATCCGCGCACGGATCCTCAAGATCGGTCGTGGTTTGGGCCGCACGACAGACTTTTTACGCCGGAGGAGAGCGAGGATATAGAGTTTGTACCTGGGCCTTCGCATGGTGAGTGGTTGTGCTTGTTTATTGCTAACCAGCGCTGACTCGGTTGCATTCTGCAGTGTGGTGTTGGGGTTGGGACGGCGCAGGCGATATCGACGGTCCCGATATGGACCCTATATGGGAGACGATGCCGAATCGGTCGCAAAGCATTGAGGCTGTGACGGTAAAGCACCAGCGGTCGATGGACGGGCTATGAGCAATTACAGCGGAGGGGGGTTGCTTAGATCTTTGTCTTGTCTTGCATCAAATAGATACTTACTTTGATGTTGCTTTCTGTTTACATCAAAACTGCAGATATATACACAAAATAGACTTGCTGTTACTGGGCTTTTGGCACAGTTGGTAGCGCGCATGCTTCGCATAGATGATTGCATGAGGTCGTGGGTTCGACTCCCACAGAGTCCATATGTTTTATTAGGGACTTTTTTCCCTTTTTTTTTTTTGAGCTGATCGCTTACATAATTCATTCGTAACAATCCGTTAGGTCAATGTGTCTTTTACATTGACACTGAGGCGCTTGTTTCCGGATTCTGGGCGTGTCATACTTACATGCAGCGACGTTCAGGCCTTGCCAGAGGACTAGCGCGCATTTCCATCCCATCCCAGAACCGTCTCACCGGAATGGGCGTCGACCCGGCACGTTCACGATGGCATCAACGTTGGTTTGGTGTACCAAATCGAATATGGGCCCTTCTGGTTGGCTTCGTGTCCCTCGTGGTGGTATCTCGCCAACTCCTCTCGTATCACCGACAACTGCAACCTATCAACACTTCAGGACTGGTACCCATTAACTATCTTAATTCGGTGAACTATTTTTCAGGAAACGGCTCGGCGGGGGATCCGTCAAGCAGTCCGTTTTTGTTCTGTGGATCGGCAGATGACATGGCGAAAAAGTATGGAGGGGTGGCGCTTGCTCAGACTCGTCTACACTTAGGGAGTGGAGGACGGATACACCGGGTGATCCACAAGGCGCTACTGGGCCAGCCAATCACTATGAGCGTGTTAGGTGGTTCAGGTATGTCTCATGCTATGGCTGCCATATCCTGAGCTCATTCTCCTCACCTCGGTAGTGTCGGCATGCCATGGTGCTGGTGATGACCCATTATCTCCGCTATGTTACCCCTCCCTTTTCTTTCAGTGGTGGTTGAGCGTGTTTCCACATCCCGCCTCTGAGCTCACCAATGGAGCCATGCGTCGTACGGATTCGGGATACTTTGGTTTCTGTAGTGCACACCATGTGCCCGAGAACACCGACCTCGTGATTTTGGAGTTCGACGCCGATGACCCAGCGTAAGTGATAAGCGATACTCGCCTCGATTATCCCGTCCGTTGTCTCAACCACCTCTCGTTTAGTGACCAAAAGGGCATGCAGAACTTTGAGCTTCTTGTTCGCTCTCTGCTCGATAGACCCGACCAACCTGCTGTCGTCATCTTGGGCCATTTTAGCCCTCAAGTCCATACTGTGTACGGCTTCGCTGGACCAGAGCATTGGCACACCATTGTTGCGCAATTTTACGACGTCCCTCACGTCAGGTATGTCTTTTTACTTCGGTTTTGATGATAGTCTTCACGTTCCTGCGCAGCGTGAAACCGATTTTATATCCTACGTATATGACCGACCCGGACCTTATCAATCCCTACTATGCCGACCTCATCCTCGCCAATCCAGAAGGTCACGTGCTCCTCGCGGATGTTTTGGTTTCCTACTTCCAGTCTCAAGTTTGCGCTACATGGGCAACAGCTGGCGGCCATTCCTACGAGTCGATCTCTCCTGGGTTTGCTGCGGGTTTCAATGGGGATACTCATCTTTTCGGTGGTGTTGGTCTTCGGAAAGGCGGAGCGCCTCCTGAGCTACCCAAAGGCGGTGACGAAAACGCTGCCGCGGACAAGAAGCCCGCACAAGCTCCCGCTCCCGACTCACGTCCTGATAATGTTTACCCCGAGCTGCGTATACCACCCGTTCGTATCAACACTCGACCACAGGAAGCAAAAACATTGGTTGAGCCTGTGCCATACTGTGCTTCTGCCAACGATCTGGTAAACCCTGTACCGCCGTCGTTGTTCTATGGCTCAGGGTGGCACGCGGCACATCCGGATACGGGTGCTTCGCCTTTGCTGACTGCAGAATATTATTGGCATAGTTCGATGCCTAATAGCAGGCTACGAGTTCCGATCAAGGCAGTAGCGGGAGACGTGGGGATATATTTCCTAAAGGAACCGATCCGAGACGTCGAACAAGGAAGTCAGATTGAATGTTGGGTGGATGACAATTTCAGAGGGGCTGTCATTCTCGAGAATGCGGGGAATGTTGATGAGCCCGTGCCCACGTATGTGTCCTTTCTTATTTGCTTCTCGTCGAGTGTGCTAAGCATGGTGTTGTTCTTACAGGCTGGAGTTCATTGACCATTATGTGTCCCGGGGGAATCACTTTGTGGAGTGTGTGACACTGGGCGAGGAAGGACAGACGATACCTTCCTTCAAAATTATCGGGATCTTTGCGACGTGAACGAAGCATTGATACCTTTGGATTCATTCTTGGTTGCACCTGACGATTATAGATACTTTTTTTCTTGTTACATGCTCGATAAATGCCATACATACTAGATACCCCGGAACGACAAGACTGGATGGCGTGGGAACAATGACGTTGAAAATCCTGTGCTCAACTGTGTGTCAGAGTGGAGCTGCGGTGCCATTTGCCTTTCTCTTCATCCTGCCAACGTTACAGCTGACCTGCGCTTTCACGACTTTGAACGATGGGCTCCAATAGGGCTCCACCAACCGGTGAGTTACTCAGCTGGCTGATTCGCTCAACGATAGTTGATTTGTTTCGCTGGATTAGACGCACCGCCTGCCTACCAGTATGTCACACGTGTCTACAAGAGAAGTCTGAGGCCCGTCGTGGTTGCAAGTCCGTCTCTTCATTTGCACCCACGAGGATCCACTCATTATCGAATCTAGTGTCTCTCATCACCGCCATATGGGCACTAGCATGGTCAGTCTTTGTGGTGTCGTCTGATCAAGAGTACTCAAAATTTGCCCTTCTTTTAGGACTGTACGTCACACTGATGTCTTTCAACTTCATGTTTATTTTAAGCTGGGATGTCTAGGTATCTTCTTTTAAGCAACTCAGTCTTGTTGATAGCGGTATGATCGGCGTATTGGATCCAGGCTGCATGCGAATGACATGCTTTGTTATAGACGACTTGCCAAAGCTCGCTCCATTGGCCATCGCACAAGGTGTGATATTTACGGTCGCGTGTGCTATCCAAGCATTTGGACTTGTCGCTGCAGGCACGGTTAGTTTTTAACAGAAAAAGCGGGCTTTGTTGGGCTGCTTTATACCTTATTCACCATGGTCTGTCCAGGAACGACTTCCCCTCATAAAATCGTACGCCTTTTTGTGTGCATTGAGCGCACTGCTTGTGGTTGGAGTTGGTATCATGAGGATCGTCACTCATTTTGTATTCAAGGTATGTACATCTACTCCATCTGTATTTGATCGTCGCTCACCATTTCCGCAGTCTGATTTGATCACAGAGTGCACGCAGGTTGTACAGACTGGAAGTATCGGTTCGGTTGGTATCTCGGAACTGATTGATTCTTTACCGTTAAGTAATTGGTTCCCCAGGTATTTGGACTTTGGGGTTCGGATCCGTCGACCAATTTGGATCCAACCGAAGCAGTTCAATGTGTGTTTTTTCACTGATCATATTACCCTGTCCAGTATATTGACACACGGTAGACTGCGACAGTCAGTGGAATCATGACTCATGGCTTGAGATCATAGCCGTTATTTTCGAGATTTGTAAGTGGCCTTTTTATCACCTTGAGTTCATGCATCACTGTCTCAACATTTTTTGGCATCAGTCCTTGGATTGTTGTTCACATCCATCGCGTTTGCGTACTACCGACAATCACTCGATCCTGTTAGCCCTGCTAACGCATCCCGGCTACCGTCCAACCAAACACGCAGGGATGATTACCCCACGCACTATAACCCACCGTATGATGAGTCTGCCTACGCGCCAGTCTACCTGCCGCCGCCAGGGGCACCCCCGACTGATGGCAAGCCGCCAGATTACAAGCGCGGGTCGTATCTATCTGGGGGAGACAAGGATGCCAAGGAGGACGACCCGTTTTCTGACTACGATGGACCGAGCGTACCGATGCCGACGCATTGGGTGGAGGACCGGGATGTGACGTCGCAGAGGGTGTAAGCGAGCCGTGGAGCATGCAACCATGTTATTATTATATTCGCCTGCAGTTTTTGTCGGACATTTTCCTTTCCTTCTTTTTTATGATGCGCCTGGTTGGTGTTACCTGATATTTATGGTACCTTGACGATGTGAACGTCTTTAGTGTGCATGCGATGCGATCGTAGTTTCGTTTCGCGAATCCGTGGACCATCGCAAGGAGATCTGGAAACAGCTAACTTACTGGAAATGACTCAGGCGTTGGGGATTTTTGATCGCAATCACTCGTCCGGTTGGCTCGAATCAACCATTTACCACCTTCAATACAAATCGCACCACCATCCGTCCCCCTCGCCCATATCTACCCCGTTCGAGTCCTGGCATTCGCGTCAGCCTGTCCACGCAGTTGGGTTATTGCTTATATTCAGTGTATTCGATATCGGTTCCGCGCCATGCACCGCGTACCATCTCTCGATCTTCGATTTCTCGGCGAGCGCCATGTCGGCCCACGACGTGTCTGCCATCCGAATGGCGTCGTATCTGACATTTCAACCTGGGTACCTCATTCACGCCGACATGACCGACCGACAAGACCACTAAAGACAAGACAAGCCGATGTCAGCACCGTCCTGACTCAAAACGCACACGACGCTTGGTTTCCTTTTCGTGACTATGCACAGAACATCAGTCCACATCAACACAAGGCACAAACCCCGGTCAGACACGTACCGAGTCTCGAGCGGGTGAGATCCCTTGCGACGCGTCCTCCGCATCGTGCGTCGAAAGTGAAAAGGGTCAAAACGGTAGAGACCGTCGAGGCAGCAGCGATCTTGTCCAAAAGAACACGATGCGATCAAAGAGTGTGCCTGTCTTGGCATAATTAAGCTTTCCACCATTGTCTCGTATGTGATACACGTACTAAAGTTGTGTCAGTGCTAAACTTTAAATGCGTGCAGACACGCCCGAAACACAACGTAGAAGCACGACAGTAGGCTCAATCAATACCCTAAAACATCTGTCAGCTAGAGAGAGTGATGGGATGCGAAACACACTGATATGGCCAATGAAATGGGACCAAAAAGGCAAGCATTCTCACCCCCATCGATCTGCAAGAGGCGAGATAAACCATATGTGAGCAATCAAAGGAGATAATGCCTCGTAGAAAACATGAACCTACGCAGATGAGAGTTGCCATTTTCCGAATATGAGCGTCCCCGGCTAAACGGAATGAGAGAGGTCATCCCTGAGTACTGAGTGATGGAGCCCAATAGGCTGATCCTTCTCCAGGGTGGCAAAGTCTTGTTCGAAGCAAAATACCCGGCCTGAGGGTTGGTGTGTTCGTAATTTGGACGCGCCGTCGAAACTGCGACTCGCAGTTACATGAGCCCAAGTCCTGAGACTTTGAAAACAGTTTCCCATTGGCCATGATTAGTGTCCACCATGGGAAAGTCCTGTAGAAACTCTGCATCAATTGTATGACTCCAAGCTACGAGCTTGTTTTTGCGAATATAGACTTGAAACTTCATGTTGAGCGCGTTATAGAATTGCAGAATGTGTAGTCTGAACGATAGATGGTGTTTGAAGTTATGTCCAACGAACAAAGGGAGGATGACTCGAAATAGGCAAGAGCTGCAGCCTTACAACATACAGTAACCACGTTCGCCGTGCATGCCATCAAGCGCCAGGACCACTCGGAAATCGCCTATCGCGACCAAGTTGACGGCGAAAGCCAGCAAGACTGCCGCACCGATAGCGGATCGCTTTCCGTTCGCTCAATATGCCTCCGTGCTCGGCGTACACCTCGTCCTCGTCGCATTCACAGCCCTGTACCTCCCTCAGACGACGCGCCTGTTTGCACCTCTCGTCGCCCGGGAGACAGACAGGCCTCAATCAGAGTTCGTGGAGGCGTTGACCACAGACCCATCTTCGACGCTTTGCTGGGTGTCCGCTGGGCTGATACTCTTGGAAGTGTGGTGGGCGAACTGGATGCGAAAGTGGTCTTTTCAGCAACCAGCCAAGGGAACCGAGGTCGAAATCAAACTGGACCGCGTCAAGTTCGACGGTCTACGCTTCACGGTGCGCGGATGCATGTTGTGAGGTGGACCGTGTTCAACACTCATCTGACTGTCTCAGAGATTAAAAGATGCAGCTGCGTTCACATTGTGTGCCGCTCTGGCAACGCATGTCGTCGTCGTCATATTCGGTGCTCCTCTCACAACGTGAGTCTGCTAATCCTATGCATTGGAATAATCAACAAGCCGTAGTGAAGTCATGTCTTTCAAACCGCGCTCTTAGCTTTCGTCATCGCTATCTTGACCGTATTCACGCCTGCATTCGTGTTCGGATTCCCATCCTGGTCGTCCGACACTCCGTCAATGATCAATAGATTGGCATGGACGCGACTCTTCGCCGAACTATCGTAAGTGAAGCAACTGGCGGCATGTTGCCCAAGTAAATCCCTTAATAGACCGAGGAATGCAATTGAATATGCAATGGTCTACCCAGCGTGTGGGACGCTCATTGGAGGCTGGCTTGGTGCTATCCCTATAGCACTCGATTGGGACCGCCCTTGGCAGGTGTGATCGTACCCATATCGCCAAAGCGATTCCCATTCATTCTTGCTTGCAGGCTTGGCCGTTGACACCTCTCTTTGGGAGTCTCGGGGGCTACATCATTGGTGCACTCTTTGCATTTGCTTCCATCACTACCAGGTGGCTTGCCACAGAGCATGTCCGATCACGGCTAGCAAAAATCAAAAGTAGTTGATGCCATCAGTTCGATGATGGGTTCATACATCTAGGAAGCACGCTACGACCAATCCGATTGAATTACACGGATATCACCTATTGACCGGGTCACGTATTTGGGGACAATCGATGAAGCATGGGGTCCAGCGATGTCTTCCCTTGAAGCTATGCCTATTGCAATGGTATCATCGTCATTCATCGTACGATCTATGAACACTTACCTGTCAGAACAAGGAGTGTTGCAAGGCCTCCCGCTTGTCCAAAAAGTATGTCAGTGTTGAGACGGTCTCCGACCATGATAGTGCGTGTTGGATCAAAGTTTACTCTAACCAGGGTATCGTTAGTGTCTGGGCCACTGAGCGCCAATTGATCAGCGAATCACTTTGCTCGGATGCAGTCTAACATTGTCTTCGCTGGTTTGCCAATACTAACAGGGTTCCTTCCCAAAGCAAAACGGAGGGGTGCGCTAATGGACCCAGCTCCAGGGAGCAATCCATCTGCGGTGGGATATGTGCTGTCCTCGTTGGTGACGAGGAATTGGCAACCAGGGTTGCGAGTAAGATATTGAAATGCCTTTGAGAGTTTTGTATAGTTGATGTTCACATCAAAGCCGCACAAAACAGCAGCAACGTCTGGGTCGAGAGTGAAATCGGCCAAACTGAACGGTTCAAGCGTGTTATCCATTGGATCCTAGACAGTATGCGAATAAGGGGTGCTGAGGAACCGCTGAGTATGGGAGGGCGTACCGTGCCTCCTGTAAAAGAAATGCCTTCTTCTCTTAACTCTTCTTCGATTCCGGACATCCCAATTACATATACTTTCTTGTCCCTTGGGAGTTTTATCACGGATGAGATGTACACGGCAGCCGCGTATGCAGACCCATAGATTTCATCCTAGGTTACGAAGGAGTCAGAGGTTGAACGAACCAACCCGCTTTAGCATCAGCTCAGAAACGACACCTCACCACCGCGACTTGTACTCCAAGCTGGTCGAATTTACCCTTGTAACTCCTCCGCGACTTGCTCGCATTATTTGTCACAAAAAGAAGCCGTTTGCCTGGAGAGCTCAATGGATCGATAATCAGGAAAATGTATTCCACATGTGCTTGCCTCGCTTTCGCAAGATATTGAGCACTTGTACAGCGCCGTCGATTACTCGATCTCCCTGCCACAGGACGCCATCGCAATCAAACATCCATGTGTCGTACTTGTCTAGTACTGATTCGTAGTCCTCCTTGGAAGACAGATGTGTCGCCATTGGGGTATACAAGTCTAGTGGATATCGATTAAACCAAGAGCCGAGAGGTCGATGATCATGCCAAGAAAGGAGCGAAACATCAGAATGGCGGAACACTACCCTTTCCATATTAGGTCTATTCTAGGAACTCGACGACTTGAAGCTAGCAAAAAGCACACTCACTATTCCCCCTTTTTTTCTGAGGAATGGTCTATCGGACGTGATCCTCCTGACTCACCAATGCCATTCGACCGAGTTCTCTCCTTCCTCGAGTCCGTCAAGGTACGACGTGACTCTTTCCCCATCTCTCTCCTCGCCATTTTTTAGCTGGATGCGGATAGGTAGGATTGGCCCCGTGCTGTTTGAAAGGCACAGCAAGGCTGAGGGAAATCTTGGACCCCTCGTGGCTTGGTCTCGTCTTGTGCGCAGTCAGAGGGGACTTCCCCTCTCTCTCAATCACTGCCTTCTCTTCGCTCTCATGCGGGCGTCCAAGAAGACTGCTTATTCATCGAGGCATGCCAGCCAAGCTGGTGCTTGTCGACCCAGCACAAGGTCTGTCCCTCCATCGCAGCCTCAATGCAAGGCACGTTTTCATTATTACGGTGCGCCAAGCGTCGTGTCCGGCCCTTGCATCATATCGATACGTCACTAACTTGGCGGTTCTCTGGGTACTGCCTCGCCATCGGTTTGGACACCGCTCCCATCAACGACCGCTCGGTCATTGGCTCAGATACAGTTTCATCTGTTGCCTCGTCGCGACTGCAGGGGAAAAACGAGAGCTTATCTATCGCACACGAAATTTCGCTGGTTTTGCCACTCGCTGTGTGGACCTGGCTTCTTTTATTCGCACCGGGATATGATTTTCTCCTCAAGGATACCTTCGGATGACTAACAGCGCCAACGCTGCTGGTGCTGAGGTTCAGTACCATATGCCCACCGCTCCTATGGGGAGTTGGACGAGTAAGTCACAGAAATTTTAATCCTCCTCCATGATTCCCACAACGATTGACAATTGGGATCTACATCCTTCTAGCGAGGGTCGTAAGCTCGTTGTACCAATTAGGGCGTGACTAATGCTCGCTAGATATGATTGATTCCCCGTCGTAGGAATCCACGCTCTCGGGGAGTTACAATCTTGCCCCTGCAGTTTCAAGGTCATCGCCCCGGTGGGACTGATCATGGGAGGCCTGATTATTGACCCAGCGGAAACTTTCGGTATGACCGTATGGGTTTATGGAATTCCCTGAATGAATCCCTGGGCTACTATCTCATCAATCAAGTTCATATGACAACGGCCCTGACTTGACATTGGAATTGGCGTTGAGCGAGGTCACCGCTGGTGACACGTAAAATCCGAGGAAGGATGCACTGAAAAGCGACTAGGAGGATGCTTCCACAACAGTATTCCAAAACGGTGTCTTTCGTGATCAGCCTAACGGTTCCGAGCACCCATAACGTGAGTAAGTCCTGATCGCTCTCACCTTGTCTAATTGTTACTGTCCCTGAGACGTTATTGTTGCCAGTGCATTCAAAGCTGACACCGCTGTGTCCCTTTCGTTGTGGCTCAGTGACATGTTTCCACGCTTGTCGTTATCTAATTCCCACCAGCCACGATGTTAGTGGGGATTCTCGTTATCATTCCATCCACGCTATCATTTTGATATCCGTGTCGTGCCTTGAATTCAGATCTCGATATGGGATCGAGGACGAAGTCCTAGCTGTGGAGCGGAAGCCCAGAACCTAGCCAAGGTCAACATTTGGGGTGGCGAACATGGTTACTTAATACGTTCTACCTCTTTGCGAGCGTATCCAGCTCTGGACAAGGTTTGCTCATTTCCACCTGACCTCCGCTCGTACCACACTCATTCATATCCAGCTCTCGGTTGACATTCAGACGTAATTGTGCAAGCTTCGGCGTAATTACGTGGCACACGGCAGTCCCATCATGACACGTTTGCAGCCAATAAACTCGGTGGGGTGCTTATTTCGGTATCGATCGGTGCATTATTCATGCGCGCCCTGACGGCGCAAGGGGTTTTGATCGTAACAAGTAAGTACAAAGCTTCCATTGCAACCGTTTCGTTCGTTGTTTGCAATCTTGTTCACATGAGCCCATCCTAACCATTATTCAAATGACAAGTCTACACCGTTTTCCCACACGAATTCCTTAAACATGCTGTGCTATCATCGTTTCCCAAGGGCTTGCCATTTGCGTCATCTTCTTCCATCACGTGAGTGCTATCTTAAAAAAGAAAAAAAAAGTTTCCATGGTCATCTCCGCCCTTTATGTGGTTTTATTTGACAAGGACTCCCTGTCGAGTTGTTGCCTTGCTTCAGAATCGTGTCAGTTTTCCGCGTGCTCATGAGAGTGGGATACAAAGTTTACTTTTGAGCGGCCACCCGTGACCACTACCGAAGTTGAAGGAATTCGGTCGCCGAAAAAGAGATGAGCGGAACTTTTTGTGCGAGCGAAAAATTGGGCGGTCCGCCGTCTTGATAGGGTCTCCTAAGGACCTGGGATTGCTGCTGAACCTGTTTTCAAAAGAAAAAAAATGAAAGTAACCAAGGCGTCATACGCTAACAAGTACTGAATATTGTCTGTCTGTCTGTCATGTTCCTGCGTTCCCTTACTTCTCATTGGAGGATCTCAACTGCCTATGACAGGCAGACTCGGCCCGGCGTGATCATGAACCAATAGGCGACGGCATAGGGTTTCGACACTTGACCCCATATGTATGGCTTTGATCAGGAGATAAGGCGATACTACCGAGCCGAACGACCATCTCTCTCCTTTTTGGTACCATTCGTTCATTTGTGCGGCGACGGAGGGGGGCGGAACGATGAAGGCATGTACAAGCGCAACGTCGCGCGTGTCTGATGAGAATATTCTAGAATTTGACCGGCGGGCTGGGGATATCAATGTGTCCTTTTCTGGCGTCCAGCCAACGACCTTTTTTTCGTTTTCCTGATTTCCCGGTCTTTTTTTTTCCTTTGGTCTCAAGGTCCGGGAAAGCCCCGCCTGTTTTATGCACCCGAACGGAGATCGTCTCCCACCGACGCACCGTTTTCTCTCCGTCACTTGTTACTGTTTTGGGGGCGACAAGTCGTAGGACGGAACTAGATGCAATGTTACCTGTTTAATACAGCTGTCCTATCAGTGAGGCAGGCATTTAGAACGTCGATACTGGTGTCTGGAACTTATCGAGACTAGGAGCTGAAACCAGACATTTTACCTACCTGCCATACTGAGTCGGCCTAAACCAGTCACTTGTCACTTGTCTCGCTTTGCTCCAAAAATCCCATGTTCGGCTCGGTTGGTCCGTGGCGCAACCGACGGGCGAGACACCCGCCAATTCGCCCACGATAACGGCGTTTGTTATCAACCCAGGGCCTATCGACCCGTTGATCAGTTAGTTGGGGTCAACAGTTGTGTGGCTGGAAGCTGTCAGTTCGGTCCTGTCTTGCCGATTCCTGCCATTTTGACAGGATCGGGCGAGACAACACTCGACGGGTTCGAATGGAATGGTCTGCTTGCCGAGGGGAGAGCAGCGCCGTATCGCGTATCAGGTCTTGTTTAGATCCGCAACTGTTCCGCTCTGTCTCGTTTCTCCCAGCTCGTTTGGTTGAACTCGGCACTCGAGCGTGTCTTACCCGCCAAGGGATCAGCGCATCGCATATCACCCCCTCATGATGTACGAGACGGTAGTACTCACGGATGTTATCTTGTCGATGGGTCAGTCTGTAGACAAGCAGGAGGGAGCTCTTGCACACGCTGATCACGGACGCCCTTGAGCGCAGCAGCCCCTTGGCAGCATTGATTCTTCCAGTGTCAATTTTTTTTCGCTCCGATCGCTGATGTCAAATGGGGCTGGTCGCTGGATGCACTGCTGTCCTGTCCTGAGAGCTACAGGACTCGACTCGAACGACAATGCTGCAGAGGGACTAGCGGTTGCATCGGCACCGCCGCACGGTGATCGCGTATCACGATCACATGATGCGGTCACCCTGGGCAGGTCAGCAGGCCAGCGGACAATGCGTCATTAGGTCCCCTCCCAAAGGAGCCAGTGGGGAGCCGCACAGGCGCTCCCATATCAATTTCCATTTCGATGAACTCAATACTGGGTCAGCAGGCCAGGAGATGCGCACCTGATGTTCTTTGCGGATAGTACCGCTCGGACCATCGACATCGATAGCGCCCCTCTCATTTCAATGACGATGGTAATTTCAATGATCGTCTCCGTTCCGGGTAGAGGGACAGAGTACATCGTTTTCAGCGACGCGGAACAAATCGTAGCTCCGGGGAAGTGTAGTCAAGGAGACTAGCACCTGACCTCGATTCGCCACGATCCGCAGGCGATATAGATATAGATATAGGCAATAGATGTAGATATGGACACGGATATGGACAATAGATACGGATAGGTGGTGATACGGTGATGCCGATGATCCCTAACATGTACTAATCTGATGATCTCGCCGTCGGGACGGATAGAATAATGCCGCCCATCAAAACAAGATAAAAAACATATGAATTCGTTGGAAAAAGAATCCTACTTATCTTTCATTGGGCGCGTCCGCGGGTTATTGAATGGGGATAAATCCGCGCGGCGACGAGATAAATGATGCATAGTATACATACATGGGTTGAGTGGATACATATGGGGATGAAGATGTGCATCTATAGACTTTTCATGTCCGTTGGAGTGCTAGAAAAAAAAGGAGCGGAGTTGGTTGGTCAAAAGTAGTCGGTACCTTCGACCATCGGCTCTTTCGGCACGCGTTCCTGTCGAGTGTGCCGAGCTCGTGACGTCGACCGAGAACGAGACTTTGCCTTGCGCGCCTGTACATCAGTCGGGGAGGTCGGCCGACAATAGAGTCGTTCGAGTGGGAGCGTCTCCAGCCTGATTCGTTGCTTAAGCTCATCCCACACCACCCGCTCGATCGTTTCCATACAGAGCGCCATCTTGTGAAGACGGACGTACAGCACTGCCGTGACCAGGCTCAGGCACTGGGCAGGGAGTGACGCTAGGAGGTCCTTGCTCGCTTCCGGGCAGGGCGGATAGGGCGCCTCGAGCGCGTAGCGCGTCGAAGGGCACGCGTCGTCCCGAGGATACCACGTCACTATTCGACGCATCGGAATTTGATCGAGCTGTTCCTTCTTGAGTGCGGTCGCGCCAATGCCCCCCAATTGCTTCAACTCGGCCCACTGTCCAGACAGATCAACATCGATATTGCGAGTTCAGTCTAGAACACCGTACCTTGCGGACGTCGGTGGTGAGCAGCGTCGTGTTGAGTCCGCGTCGATCAATGTACGTCGCACACGACTGTATCGCCTCGATCCCTGGATGGTCCTGTGAGACACCTCGGGCACCGCCCTGCTGCTCGAACCATTCCATAATCTGTGATATATGAATAGAACACACCGCCGTCGGACGCGTCAAGACGAGGTGAGACATGTGGTGTTGCAACTCACCGGCTCGACGCTCATACTCACCATGCGTGCGCCAGCGTCGATACATGCAGAAGCGTGTGCGAGGCACGATACCAGCGAGAGATGTGTTTGGACGCCGTGTCGGTAGGTCAGCTCTCGCGCGGCATAGATACCCTCTTCCGTCGCAGGTAGCTGCCAGAGGTGAACTCAGACAGAATGAAAGAGAAGGGCGAGACGCCAAACCGTGATGATGATGCGCCACCGTCGCACGCGCGCCTCGTCAAACTTGGCTACCATTTCCAGGGCGCTCGATACCATTCCCTCCGGGTCATCCTGAAGACGCGGGTCGACAAAGAGCACAAGCGGACCCGGACACAGATCGAGGAGCACCAGACCGAGCTCGACCATCTACACGTGTACATGTATGAACGCGCGTCGCAGCGCGCCGAGAAGCCAAACTCACGAATTGGTTCATTGCCGCGCGCAGAAGCGCTTTCTTGTCCTTTAGATCGACGCTAGTATCGTATCATACTTCAGTGGAACCGTTATGTCACGTGAGCATATGAGTGGCATACAGTCCAGATTCGACGACGCGTTTGGCGGCCACCCAGACATGGTACCGGAGGTCGTCCATCGAGACCCGCGCGGCGACATTGTCCGGCGTCACCATACACCCCCAAAAATCGTGAAACGCCAACGCTGAGGGACGAATCAGCGCGCGTGTGAATATCATACAGCCAGGGTTGACGCGTCAACGTGCACTTGAACTTACTTTCAATGTCCACCGTATCGGCGTAGACGGGGATGTCGCTAAATGGGAACGAGGGCATGACTTGGTCGGTGCTCTTGGTGTCGACCCTGTCTTGCGCATGATTATAGTTGTACAGCATCTGGCTCAGGTGGTAAGTTCTCGAGACGGGAAACGTGCCCGATGCGAAGCGACATGGAACGTAGGACGCTGGGCGGCCCGACTCGGCAGAGCGCATCACTAGGGAAATGAAAATTTTTGGAATGAACGGAATAGAGATCTTGCGATATGAACAAGATCGCTCAGCTTTTGTAGCGCGTCTTGGTGGACCCGCCTGCGAGTGGCGTATTGTGCAGCGATGGCCAGCATGGACCGAGTGGCACGC
This sequence comes from Xerocomus brunneocitrinus, assembly GCA_038093375.1. Classification (NCBI taxonomy): domain Eukaryota; kingdom Fungi; phylum Basidiomycota; class Agaricomycetes; order Boletales; family Boletaceae; genus Xerocomus; species Xerocomus brunneocitrinus. The sequence goes on along the minus strand of JBBPSB010000053.1, from coordinate 25,803 downwards.
TTGTGGACGTGGTTTCACAAAGCACAAAGGCTTTGCACAATGGGAACTCGGTCCCTGAAGTGTTGCTCCATTGAGTGACACCGTCGGACAACTGCGCATTGACAAGGCCGTGCGTGCCTCGTTGTGCATCGACGTCGCGTCCGGCCTCAGTCAGGTCGATTCATCCATCATGAACGTGACCCACTCAGTCACCGGTCCGCTGGGGCAGACTGACCTATCAGCGCGTCTCCGTGCTATCAAAAATGGAAGGCAAATAAAACTTTTGGGCTTGGCTGAAACGATGGCCCGCGCCGCATCTGTGGGTTGGCCCCACTTGATCGTATGTACACTTCCATTTCGACCTGGATTGGAGGGACATTGCTCGACGGTGAATGAGAGATCATGCAACAGTGGGCGCCGGTTTCCATCAGAAGGATCGAACCTAGAATGGACTAGCATGGTTTGGTCGCGTTTGGGGCTAAGACATATGGGTCACATTCCGTGCCAATTCGATGCCAGGGCACTAAACATTTTTCCGACAGGTCAGCTGGCGCGGTGTACGATGGCGCCGGAAGAGAGTCTGCGAAATTCGGGGCTTGATACGGATCTTGTATCTGCAACATTAACACGTAACACCGTCAGATCCCCACAAGTCAAGGTAAATTGAGCTGGTTATGCAAACGCCATCAAAATGACAAACAACCCAAACACGTTACAGTCTCGATCATGACCGACTCGATCGCACGTAGTTCGGGTACGACGTCTGGGAACAAGTTGCACTATGTACATTAGGAGACAGTATTATACATGCATGCACATATCCACTACTAAAATGCCAGAATAAAACTGTACAGTCCAGAAAATAAGTATTAGTAGAATGTGGATGATTCTAGGGTGCGGTAACAAAAAGGTGCGACGACAGCAATAAACGGGGTATATTCTACAGAGGGAAAAAAAGAGACGGATTCGGAAGTACTGTCCTATCGGTGCACTTGACCACCCCGCTCAGCCGAGTAAGTGTGTGCATGCCAACTGTCAATGTCACCCGTTTCGGGCACGGTGTGTGCGAAAGGGGGCAGGGTCGTGTGGTAGTGATTTGACTGCCCGTTGTGGTTGTGGTGATTTGAAGACTGAAAAGAGAGATAAGGCAAGGATAACTAGAGGCGATTGCGTACACATACGCCGTAATGATGATCATCCTCGACTTTGACTGAGCCGTAGTGGTGACTGGAGTGATAACCACTGGCAAGAGTGGTATGTGATAACGAGGTGGGACGACTGTTGGCAGGCGAGTGCGAGGAATGATTCATGTGGGCGGGCTGCTGGTGGGTGCAAGGGGATATGGTCATTACACATGCGCAACCTCATGCAGAGAGGGAAAAACGAGGAAGGATACTCGCCGAAAAGGGAGGGCTGGATGTCGCGCTAGAGCCAGATGGGGTGTTAGGTAGTTGGTGGAAGGCAGGGGCATGAAGATTGAAGAGGGAAGAGCCGTTGCTAGAGACGCCATGGGTAGAGGATGAGTTGTGGGACTGCATATTGCTGTATTGGTGGTGGGATAGCGGCTGTGGGATAGTTAGGGGCGGGGGGCGCGGGAGAGTGTCGGTGTGGGATGCGTCGGGACCCTGGCGAGGGCGGTGTGAGTTTTTTGAGTGGGCAAAAGGGAGGACGTGGCCTACGATGTAGAGATCGTCCATCTTACGCTTCTTGAAGTCGCGGTCACAGCCGCGAGAGTCATGGAAGGAGTGGAGGGAGTGTCTCCTGCCATAGTCTGAGAGATGTCTGTGATCAGACTCGCCGAGGAGACGTCTCATCTCCTCGTTCTCCTTTTGGAGGCGGGTGTTTTCTTGCTCGAGCTCGCGAATTTTGACGAGGGGCGGGGGGAGTGCCGCTACCTGGTCTGGGGTGAAGCCGAGGGCTGTCTGGAGTTTTGTGACTGTCTGCTCGAGCTGTGGGGCCAAGTAAGACGCGTAGTATCGCGTTGTGAGCTATACTGACCTGTTCGATGTATGCTTTTCGCTTTGCACGATGACGAGCTTGTGCTTTTGCATTACGGCTGCGCTCTGGTCTGTCGGCCTGCTGTGACGAGACGGATTCAACGGCGGAGTGAGCCATCGAGGACATGTAACGTTATCACGTAACTTGAGAGGGAGGAAGAGGTCGGGGTTGAAAAAAAACAGGAGGGAGAGTTATTATAGTTTGTCTCGCGCCGTGCTGAGACGCCCAAGACTCAAAGAGATCACTGCCTCGGATTCCGAATTATTCGCTTTGTCAAATCAGCCGAATGTCTGTAACGCGACCCTGGTGGCAAACCTTGTCGCTCCCACTCCTTCTTCAAACAAATCTGAAATTAAATCTTCGAGAACCCTCGAAAAGAAAAACGGCCAATCGCCATCTGCCTCGTCCCCACCCCCGTCGCGCTGTTCGCCTCCTCGCCACAACTCTGCACGAATAATTCACCCGGAAGTTTGCGCTCGCTGTCAGTGCCGCTGTGCCTTAGGGATGTGTTCGTTTGTTGATCCCCGATCAGCCAAATATTCTTTTTCGAGTTTGGCTCCGCTTTTCCCATTTTGATTTAAAACCCAGAAAACTCCGCGATACTCCGATCCCCATCGCCGCTTCCTCCTCCTTCGCTGAGTGAATCGTCATCCGAGGATATCCACGGCAAGTCCATCTACATTCGCAGAAATCCGCTCTCCCTCAGATCTCAACCCATTTACAGACTCAATATGTCACTTTTTGGCGATCGCACAGATTGACCGACACATCCCGCCCTCTCTGATGCGAATTACGACTTGCCTTTTCTTGTCAAAGTTGATCTCACCGGCTATCATTAGCGCCTCTTTGTACTCCCCAGCGACCCCGCCGTGCACACGTCCTCCTCCTCACCCTGTCGGCTCCTGTATCCTAGATACATACAGGCAATGCGGCCGGACCCTTTTTTTCACACCCCTGCGAAATGCACATCCTCGCGGCCCTTTCAAATCAGCCCGTCACAGAAACAAGGAAAACTCCAAAAAACAGCACGTTTGCAGCGTGCTCCCCCGGACGCCGCCGAACTTCTGTGGGCTATCATGGCCTTATTGTCTCCATATGTACCCGCTGGTGGCCCATCAACGTCCGTGCCCCACTCAATTCAGTCGGCATCACCCGGTCGGTAGACACTCCCACGCACACGGCTGTGCAAGTCAACTCCCAAGATTGATCGCGAGATGTCCACTCTGATTGGCTGTCGCCCAGATCGGGTAGTTCTCCCGCATACCGAGTAGCCCGTTGTTTTTCCAGGCTGCGCTCCTTTTTTTTACCACGTCAGTACGTTACTGTTCACCACCTATCACCAACCTTGAACGCTCTGAAGCCTTGTCCACTTGTACGTTTAATTCGTGCCGCAGCAGAGGAACAATACCGGGGATGGGGGGAGCTTGAGCGCGATCTCAGTCTCTTGCTCGCCTAACAGTCATCTCGCATCCCCTGAGACCCATTCGGAAACTTTGACCCAGGTGCACACTTGAAGCACACGGTCTGAGACAGCTCTAATAACGGGGACACCAAGGTGCCGAGCAACACGTGCCCCCTTTGTCGCTTCCCTTTTTCCCTTTCCTTGCATCGCACGCGGAACGCTGGCCAGGTGCTCCCGTTCCTTTTGTTTCTCTGTACAATCTAGGCAAGAACAAAGTGGAGCCTTTTCAAATTCGAATCTAGTCCTCTCCTGGCACTCGAATCGAAAACGTGCCCGTGCGGCCCAATCCATACCGATTCTCGCGCCGGCCGGTCGACATGGCTCTTCCAAGAACCACGTCGCTTCTGATCGTGCATTTGTTGACTGATCGAACCCCGCTATTTTCTGGGAACCTGACCGTGCCAATCTATCCTTTTTCTTTCGTCTGTCTTCTTTTGCGCTTGGAGGGGGCGAAAGTGCGGGATGCGGGATTTGTTGACAATATGACAATATAGCCTTGTGTGGATTGAGCAGTTCCACCTCGTGGAAAGCTCAAGACGTCCAGGTCCAATAATCTAGGCGAGATAAAATGGGTTTATCAAACACCCTGTCTTCGCGGGCGGTAAAACCGTGCAAGCAATACAATAGAGAAAAAAAGGGGGGCCGAATTGCAAGTCCAAACCCGTCCGGGAACACAAACGGTGCGCGCGCCCTGAAACAACCGACGCCCATCATCAAGTACACACAAATAATATAAAAAATGCGAGATGCGAGCGTCTCGACGTGGATACTATGAGATCAAATAAAAATCTCAACGGCCATCAGATGCGCCCCATCAAGTCATCCGTACCTTTGTATGTAAGAATGGAGTCATAAGCGACATGTCGTTGGTTTAATTATCGTGCCCCTCTGAGCGCAGCGGGTCGTCCGCATTGGCGTGCACGAACGAAAGATAATCAAAGACCCTTAAGAAATCAATCGGCGACCAACGAGACCGTTGTCCCGACTTTTTACGGCCGCCATGGGACAGACGCCGCCGCATCCAGGGTTCAGACCGCAATCAGACTTTGTCCCACCGTATCCTGACCGAGTGAACAGGATAACAGACAAACAGGAAAGTCTCGGACATGAGGGCAATGAACTCCCACCGAGCAAAAAAAGAGGGTAGCGACGAGCCGGCGGTGCGATGCGGGGGATGTGTCACTCCCTCTTGAATTGCGTTATCATGCGGGAAAAGGGGGTCGAGGAGGCGAGAACGACTGGGGCATGCCATAAACCCCTCAATCAACGAGAACACTTTGTTTGCGTCCCAGGGCAGCGCGTACGACCCGTCTCTGGAAGACGTCAACTGTCGTGGTGGCGTCCTTCCCAGCGTAAACCCCGTGTGATGCGTTATCACCGACAGAGTCCTGACACAGCACAGATACGACGCTAGCATCAACGCCGTCATCAACGAGGCACCGTGTGCGCAAGACATCCCAAGTCGAGAAGAGAAAAATAAAGTTTGCTTCCGGACAGCTCAACTGAGTTCAACCGGGTGGTACGATACGCAAAGTAGCAGCCAGTCCAGGTACCTCAAAAAGGACAAATGGGTCGGACTGGCGGTGACTTGACATGCTGAGCGATACGAAGCGGTCGGATCGGAGCCCTGGACGCTAGACGCTAAAAGTAGGGCGCAGCTCATAGCATCCAAGCATTGGGGATTGCCGCCAAGGTGCTCTGTCGCAGTCGTCACCCGTTCAGTAAGTCGGCCAGTGTCTATGACTGCAGGACTACGCAGGACCGTTGGCTAAGCTCGGTTAACACTAACCGTTCCGCTGAAGCCGCATCTGCGAGGACGTGTTCCTGTTGCAATGAGTTCATCAGGCAAACCAAGGGGAAAAAAAGTAACACATAATAGATCTCCTCTGAAAACGCACAACTCATACATCAGATAGCTATATTTCATCGTCCGATAGGACAAGGCGCCCTTTCCTTGCGGCTCGGGAAACCACAGATGCCTGCGGTACCTTTTCCTGCTGTTCGGAATCGCTGGAAATGTCGATCGGCTCTGCCACTGCTGCGGGCTTGGGCTTCTGAACTAATCGCGGCCGTGGTCGCACTTTTGCCTTGGGCGGGGGAGACGGCGACCGACTACGGCGCAGCGACTTGAGGATCTCATCGTCGCTGTCGGAGTCTTCTAGCGATACCTTTGAAAAGACAGGCGCCGCATCCTCTGCGCTCGATAAGGCCCCACCCTTGCCTTTCGTCCGCCGCTTCTTCGTCCCAGTCGCGTGCATCGTCGCGATCTTGCCGCTCTCAGCGGCAGCGCGCGCCGTCTTTTCCCGTAGCAGCTTTTCCCTCTCCAGAAACGCCTCCATGCCGCCGTACTCCTCATCGCTATCTTCGATGAACTGAGTGGACTTGTACTTCTTTTCTTCCTTCTTTTTCTTCTCCTTCTTGCGACGGCCGGGTTCGTCATCAGGAAGTTCGACGTCGGAGCCGAGCGATGGCGATCGCCGTCTCCGGCGTGTGCGCGCTTTCTTACTGAGCATCCCACTCGCCTTCTTGCCCTCCAAATCGATAGGATTCTTGAGGAACTGATCGACGACGTTCAGTCGCTCCCGTAGAATGGATGGCACGATCGAGGCGGGCACAACCCACTGGAGCTCAAGGGCGTCTGCAACATCCGTAGCTGAAACAATCAGGAATCTGGCGCCGAAACAGTCACATACCCTCCGCCAAGATCGTAAAGTCGAGCAGACGGAACATGAGCTTGAGCCTCACGTTTTTGGTAGCGGCTTCAGCGTGCTCATTGCTGATGTAAGGAATCTCTGAATGATCTCACTCAACGTCGCGCCTGCATCCTAAGGGGGACCGCACGCACCATAGTCGGTGAACTTGGAGATTGCCTCCTCGGAAGGCGCAGTGTTCCTTGACGGCGCCTCCTCCGCCTCATCGGCATCATCATCCCGATTATTTTGATCCGTCTCATCGACGATCTGTTGGCGCTGTCGGATGACTAACACAAGAATCTGGACACAACAACAAACATTCATCAGCCTCGTGTGCGCGGCGTGGACCGTCATATCTCCTTACGTCTTTCACCCACTCTACTAGTTCAGACTTGCCCTGCTCGACGAGCGCAGCAACGGCGATTCCGATTTGTTCGCTCCACGAATAGCCTTTCTTAATTTGGACTTCCCCTGAGAAACCACCGTTGTCTTCGGCCCCTCGTTGTTTGGGTTCCGCTTTTTGATCAGGTTCCCAACTCGAGTACTGTTTCCAGTGTCCGCGGTTCATGGGGTATAACGCCTACAATGCACCAGGCACTCGATAAGCATTGCAAACACCGGGAAATAGATAAGCTGAGATGAATGCCTCACCTCAATCATGAGGAAGGGGTCTTCCTCCACGGTCTTGAAGAACTTTCGTAATATGAACGTTATCAGCTCTATGAGCTTCTTGTACGGTTGGTCCTTCGGAAGCGACCGCTGATCGTCGAGGATCGATTTGAAGACACACATAGTCGAGACCTATTGACGTACGTATACACGCGCGCATATCAGGAGTGATTATACTCACATTAAAATACAGCCCTTCTGCCTTTGCTTTTACGACCTGTCGGTGGATCAGATTCACAGCCCTCTCCATCAACTCCGGAGAGTCAAACTCTTTGTAGCGTGAGAGGTAGAACAGCAATGTCCGTGCAATCTCGGAGTGCGCGAATTTCTGCCACCGGACCCAATTGTGATTATCTTTGTCAATGACATAGCCGTGCGGCGCATGCATGCTTTGCCACGTACCATCTGGAACGCTTCGAAAGTGAACATGGTTTCATGAACCACATTTTCCTCCTCTTCGGCGTCACCCTCGTCTTCAACGTCAGGCACACCATCTTCCTCCGAAGGGCCGCTCCCTTTATAACCAAGTTATCTCAATTGCATGCTTATCGGACGGAGAGATAGGATCTAAACTTGCCTATGCCTTTCTTTTTTCTGGCCGCCTTCTTTCTCACGTACACAGCACTGCTGTTCTCCTTGCCCCACCACTCCAACATATGCAGAAGCGCATAGGCCAAATAAACGCTCGAGTTGAGATACGCCAATGACTGCGTGCCTTCCTTGTAAGATCGCAAACTCTCCAAAGCAATGTCAAGCACATCGCCGTTATAAATCAATTGTTGCTGAAGTAACCGTGCGGCGTCGTTTAGATCAGGGTCGGAAATAACTGACGAAGACATCTCGTCGATCAAGAGGAGGAGCTGCGTCAAGCACTCTATCCCCGCTTGCAATTCGTTCCACATTTTGGGCTGGGAAAATCGAACAACCGGCGCCACCCATGAGTTTCAAAAATGAAGAAGACGATATGCGACAAACTTTTTCGTCCATGGCTTCCCTCATCCGTTTGAGGACCCAGACAATCCAGCTCCTGTCAGTAACTTCCGCAATAACGCCGAGATTCCATTTCCGGTGACCATCGACGATGCTTTCCTTGGATCGAAGACCAAGGAAGTACTTGAGTAGCCACTTTGTGGTGTACAATAATCGAAGATGGTCTTTCTCCGTGATCTTGGGGCGCTCCGATTTGATGTCCCTCAGCAACGAGGAAAGGAACGCTGGCACGAGGCAGCGTTGTCAGAAGTGCGTAGAGATAAGGAACCATATCAAAACACACGATTGAAACAACTCAAAAATCCTCTCGCGAACCCCTGCAAGACGAGCCGTGCCTCGAAAGAGAGACTGTCTTCTCGGGTCAACTCATCAACCTTGTTGGCTTTTCGGGCTTTTTGCTGCTTTGCAAAGTCCAACACACTTCCTGATTCTTGTGTGATCGCCGCTTGGCGGTGAAGGACCAACGGCCTCGATGATGAGCCCCTGGCAGTTGCCCCATTCGTGGCCGAGGACTCGGCATTTTCGCCATTGCGGTCAACGTGCGACTTCTTACTGGGGTTGAGCCGAACCGTAATAGTTGTGCCAAATCGCGAATGCCGAGATGACGCATTGCGTGCAATGTCTCGTTTCCTCTTGTCCTCGGCGGCCAAGAGGCGGTGCAAATTTTGGGCAGGTTGCTGCGTGAACTTCATTAAGTAGTCAAGCCAAGGCGACAATGTAACGAATCACCTTGGTTTGGTCAATGGTCAACGCCGTCGGACTGACACCCCGAAATAAGAGATAAAAAATTTCCAAAACGAGCGTATTTGATGCATTGAACAATGGATCTTGATCGTTGTTGGCGGCAATAGTGGACAACAGGTCGAGGGTGTGCGTCTCAGACAACGCCTTGACGAGCTTCGTCTGAAGGGTGGAGTATTCCGCCTGATCGGCACTGAGGTGCATGTTCGGCGCAAGGTCCTTGATGAAGGTAAGATTACGGATAAGATGCAGCACGATGTTGACAATCTGGCCGTCACGTTCCTGCCGTTCTTTCGCGGGTTTTGCTAGAGGTGGCAACATGATGCCGAACAGTGCCTGCATGACACCAGGCCTGAGGAGCGCCGACTTGTAGTGCAAATGACTCAGCGTCAGCTGTGTGTAGTCCGTGCCCCTGTCCAACTCCTCGTCCAGCTCTCGAAGCTCCTCGGCCATATCGATAGGCCAGGTCATCGCGGTGACCAAATCCGCACATGCGATGGCGCGTTTGTCCTCGACATGGCCTTTGCCCGCGGTCGCCAGAAGAATGGGAATGAGGTCGTTTGGAAGGACCCTTGTCTCCCAAAATATCCGCGCCACGGTGCGTTCGTCGTCTGTGTCGTCCTGGCGCCACAACTTCTTGAGGTCCCGCAGACATCCGCTCACTTCGTCTCCCATGCGGTACACATTGCCCTCGTAGCCACCCAGAGCGTCCACGACGCGCCGCACGACGGGCTCGAATTTCTCGCGGCGCGACACATGTTCTTGGTTGTCAGACTGGTCCGAGCGTATCGAAATCACGTCGTCGTCCGACATGGCGTCCACCTTGCAAACGTGACAAGTTGACACGACGTGTCACATCACGTGTAATGCGATTATGTGACAAGTGCATGAGGCGTCACAGCCTCAGGCCTCAGGCGTGGTGTCCACGGATAAATCATTTCCGTCCTTTCCTCAAAAAAAATTACACTTCAAGTCACGGTGACAAATGTTAGTGCATGTGGTCAACGACGCTTATCAGCAAGCCCCGGTGAACAGCGGCCGATCGCGAGCAATACAAACCACATGTGAAGGCTATGATTTTCCGTTCTTCTTGGCGGCCTCTTTTCCCCTCCTCTGGAGTTCCTTCTCCCTCTCTCCCTTGGCAATCTTGTGTGCCCCGTCGTTGAGACCAAGCCGATTGCGAGCAATCTGTCACGGGGTCATGTCATAAATTAATGACCAAGGCATCTTCCGAGCACCCACCTCAATGGCGTAGAATTGCATCCGCGTTACTGCGTGACAGTTGGACCATCAGTGCAAACAAGCGATCAGCAACGATGAGAGCTGACCAAAAATGGTGTTGGTCTCGGTATACTCCTGTGTTGCGTCCGCACGTATGAGGGAGCCAAAATTGAAGTCCTTGACATTCTTCTCATATCTATCATATCATTGCCAAGGATAGTTGATGAGTACGGGAAGGCACACGCCATCGGGAAAAATAAGAGGTTCAACTCACTGATTAATGAAGTCTCTCCATTTCTTCTTCCCTTCTTCACTCTTGAGCCAATCTTCGTCAAGTTTCACGAGGTTTTTGTGTCCTTCTGTATTAAGCTCTGGAAACGTGGTGATGGTGTCCTGGAAGATTTCATCATCCAACCTCGACACATTTGTTATTCAAGGAATGTGGATAAGCTGAACGGCGTTACAGACTTGGTCAACTTTAGGCCACGCGGGGGCACCATCGTGAGCAGACCCCAGTAGGTCTAGATACGATCAGCGGTTGGAGCGAAGCGTGCAGGGTCGATGGCCTCAGAAGCAGCACGCCAAACTCACTTCTGCATGTTCGACAGCCTTGACCGCGAATCTAGACCCGGGCGATTCGTAAGCGCGACTGTGGCCTATGGGGGTGCACGCACTGTTTTTCGATCTGCATTTCCCGGTCACCACAAATCGGATTCCCATGAGCAACGTGGTTTCAACGTGCAAATCCAAACATTCGAAGAGCACACCTCAACGAGATTCTGAGCCTTGTTCGGATCGAACCGTTCAGTCGACATCGTGCTGGTTTACGTCCAAGAAGTTGGAGCGCGGCAATGAATCCGGACAAGCGGAGACTCTTCCTCCTGATTTGGGGTTAGGGTTAAGGAACATGGTCTTATCTCTACCTATCTCTTTCCCGAGTTCAATATCACAATCTATCTCACAGAACGCCATCCGTTATTCGATCAGCTATGATTTCGCCTTGCCCTTGTTGTCTACGCCCACCCCGAAACGTTTCAGCTTCTCAAAATACTTTTGTACACGACTCGCCACCTGTCTTGGAGTCCGCCGCCCTCCCATAGCCTGCGATATTTTGGCCCACCTGTCGCGAATATGAGTAATTAACGGAACGCGGCTCATGGAGGTACGTACCGATTCCTTTCTCCATCGGGAATCTCTTCCAACAACCGTTCCAGCAGGTGTTGCTCAGATATGGACCAAGCTTGCTTGTAAGTGTCAGATCTGTTTTTATCCGTCTCTGCATTCACCTCCGACACAGACAGCGGCTCCAACTTGGGTTTACAGACCGTGTCGTTAAACTCGGCAATGTCGCGGGAACGCTTGCCGAGACCTTGTGATGACATCGGAGGGGCCGGCTTATTCTCTGCCTCCGTTGGCGGTGTCAGAGACTGAAGCTGGAGTTTCAGAGATGGTTTACGTGTACGCGATTCCCGATTGATGTGATCCCGCAGAGATAAGACAGCGTTATGGATGCCTGGCGAATTCGGCAGCTTTGTATCGTGTTGCACCGCATCCTCGGTGGCCAGCGCGTTTGCGTTGTCAACGACCATAGGGTCGTCGGTTTGCTCCCGAGAATCGTCCAGCGGCACAGACATACAATATGGTAGCATCTCCATGCTCTCGTCCACTTCTGCGCTCTCGTCCTCAATGTCATTTTGGACGAATACGCCATTAGATTCTTCCTCTCCACGTTCGCATTCGGACACCAAGTCTGCTTTGATCTTGCACTTCTTCAGCTCTTGAATCTTTTCGTGCGTCCGTTCGCGTTTGTGAATGGTAGTCATGGACTCCGGAACAACCGGCTCCTGCTGGCTTTCGTTTTCACCGTCGCAGAGAGGGGAAGATAAGGTAAGTGTATGATTAGGGTCGCTCGACGACGGCGAGTTAATATGAGGATTAGAAGTAACCATAGGATTGGAATATGTGATCATGTCAGCAGAGGTGGATAAGTTTTCGAGTACGGGGTCGAGGATGACTTTACGAGCATCTTTGACGAATTTCTGGAGGATGGAGAGCGAGGACTGCTGGACGTTGGAGGGGACAGTTTGTTGAGTATGGTCAATGCGACTCCGGATGGCAAGGGTACGCAGGGGTGTTGGGTCTATAATTGGGAAGGCACGATGAGTATGACACGTAGTCCCAGATTTGGTGGTGGAGGCAGACCACTCGATGAAAATGCTTCCCAAGTAATGTTGGTCGGAAAGGACTGGGAAGGATGATAATCTTGGAATTGATATAGCTTTTCTTCAGGTTGAGAAATAGAAGCAAAGTTCTCCTGGCAGATTGCCCAAGGGTCACAATGAAGTGGCGTAAAAGTGGAGAAAGTGGATACCTGGAATCCGCTGCGATGCGCAAACTGCTCCGGAGACACGAGTGCCTTTGCCTTGAGCCTTTTCAGCCGTTCGATATCGGCCTGTGTCTGTGCAAGCAGTGTTCTCTGATGCTCCATGTAGGCAGAGAGCGCCTCAAGCCTGGTATTCAGTACGCAATGAGTTATAGCCAAGTTTCGGATGGCACGTACGTCTCTGCGCGTCTTGACTCCATGGGCGACCTCTGCTCGTCGTCGTGGTCATGGAATGAAAGATTAAGCAACGTCACCGTCAACGCCGTCCAAACCGGCTGGTCCGCCAAAATTTCTCCTGAGTCTGGTAGGATCTAGGCAATCCTCGTTTAGGAAGTTTCTTCACACACACGTCGTGAACTCGGACGGCTATCTCGACGCGCCAGCCAGCCTCGCCAACGCCGTGCTCGTCGTTGCCCACAGCGAGGAAGCATCGAATCAACACCCGCTCGGCGTGCGGCACGATGTCCTCGCAGTCCCTCAACACCTCCTCGACGACCTCCCTGTCCCCGAGCATCGCCAATCTCAACGCCCTCGCCTCACCCAAGCCCACCCCCGCCATCCAGTTTGCCCAGCAACGACGTCTAACCACCTCATCTCTGCCACCCCCGACATCGCTGAACCTAGTACGGTCATTTTAAGCGCGCACTAGTCCAACTCAGCTGATCGCCACTGACAGCCAGAGCCTGTCTACGGACATCCGCCATCTCCACGCAGGCCACACTCACCCCTCCGCAACGACTTTGTACCAAGAAGAAACTCACAAGACAGCCAGTCTGGCGATGATGATGACGACGACGACGACGCTAGCAGGTGGGCGCGTAGTCAGTCCCCCACGCCCGCATTAGTGTCCCAGTTCGCGGCCAACCTCGCACATCGAGTCGGCTCATTCATCAGCCCCGCGCCAGCCACGCGCGGACTCCCATCAGACGCCGAACTCGAGGCTGAAGCAGAGCGAGAACGCGACCGAAGCAGGCGCGAAGCTGAGCGGATACTCACCCGAGAAGCGGAAGAACGACGCACCGTGGAGGAGCGTGTCTTGGCCATGATGAACTCGGGGTCACCCAATTCATCGCCGCCCCCACGCGGCAGATCGCAGACGCTGCCTAACCCCCCCTCGCCAGCCTCCTCCGCCAAGGAGGGCGTTACGGGTTGGTGGCAAGCTGCAAAGTCAAGGCTCACCCCTACCAAGGAGCCCCTCACGCCCGCACAGCAGGTGATCCAGGAAGCCAGATCACGTTCAAGGGAAAAGGAAAGGGACAAGGCAAAGGACAAGGATTGGCCTGCGTCTGCTACTACCAAGTACACAGACCCCGCCTATCTCAATCTCAAGATTCCCGCTAGTAATTCTACTCCCCGGGCATCCTCCTCGCCCATATCACCTACCCAGAACAAGACCCCAGTCAGGTTGTCTCCACTGGCACCCATCAATCTATCCCCGATCTCGCTTCAGCGTGGTGCATCTCCGGGCGGATCCCCCGCGCGTGAACAGCCTCCCCAATATGCCTCATTTACCCCCTCAGGGACTTTGGATGTCCCAGGAACGCTGCTAGTTGTAGCCAAACGCTTTGAGAAGCTCGAGCGTTGGACCGTGTCTCATGTACGCGCACTTGAAGACCGCATGGGAGATGTCGAACGCTGGCTCGTCGACAAGGAAAACGAACGTACCAAAGGCAAGGAACACGACAAGGCGAATGAGGATAAGGAAGTCACACGCCCATCAGACCTGGGGACGATCAAAGACGACATCACCGAACTCCAGGGACGCATCAGCGAGCTCGGACGAGAAATGGCGCGTTTTGCGACATCGCCTGCCGTCCTATCTAACAACCGCGCAGCTCATGACTCTCCCGAGCTGCGTTCAGCCCCGCCAACCGAGTCAATGATCGTGAGCACGCACGATTCGTTCAGCTCAGTTTCCTCTGCCAGCCCACCAGAAAGTACAGTCAGCACACCGGCTATGAGTGTTTTCTCGACGCCTCGCCGTGCGCCGTCGCTCACAGCCCGCGAATCCACGAGCCCTCCGCTTGCATCAAAAGCCTCATCCAGAGCAGGCACACGCCTTCCATACCCCACGGGGGATTATGCGAGCCCAGGCGACGTCATCTCTCCAACGCACACCCCTGCCAGCTCTCCCCCTCCTGCTTCGCGACCAACATCCATGGTCATTTCTGGCCTCCCCCCAATATCCTCCCCTCTTGAATTTTCCACACCCATGTCGCCACCCGCTCGGATGACGTCCCCCACTCCAAGCGGCCTTCCACCTCCAAACATTCAAAGCGCCAGACGGGGCAGCGTTAGTCCAACGCCACTGCCTGGACGAAAGCGCTACACGGTTGCCCTTGGCGGCCCCATCGTCGCCCCGCCCGAAGTGGAGGCCGAGTACGAACGCGAGCGTGCGAGAGCGCTAATGGGCACCGCCTATTTCTCGACCGCGACGGAGAGCAGCGAGGACGATGACGAACACGACAGCGAGACGGTCGGCAAAAAGGGCGCGTTGCGCGCGGCGGCGGCGGTGCGGCTCGTGGGCGCCGAGGTCCGCGGGCAGGCGTCGAGTCCGCGGGCGCGGGCGCAGTCGACGTATGACGCGCCGTCTGTGCAGAGTGAGTCTGCGCTGTCGAGGCATCGGATGCGGTCGCAGTCGACGGATTTGAGGACGGATAAGAGCGTGAGCGGGGATCAGCAACCCAGTCGGTTCGTCGATCCGCTCGTTCTGCGGCGGCAGTCCAGATATAACAAGACCAAGGACAACAAGCCGTTGGTAGCTCCAGGTAAGAAGGTCGCTGTTGGACAACTCGTCGCGTTTTTCGATTCGGAGAGGGGTAATCATTGACGCAATTCCACAATTTACTGCGAATTCGATATGTTGCCTCATCTAATTCGTTCTAACTGATTTGCAACTTGCTTTTTGATACCTTCTTCTTTGCCATGATTGCAAACAGTAATGATACCGTTTGTAGTAGCGCACTGACACCAAACCCGACTAATCTACGAAATTATCGCCTCCAGGATCCAGAGACATTTTGAGTCGTCCTTTGCGATACCTTTTTGGAGCTCGCAGATCTTCAGATGAGTGGTGCGCTAAATGATCGATCGATCAACGGTTGCCAAAAAGTCGCGGATCCGGTTTGAATCCGGTCTTCGAATGAGTTAAGTTTGACTCGGGGCGCACCTCGGCTTCCCTCCAATTCGCTTCGCCAACACTAGGTCGACCTATGAAGTTAGTCATGGGAGTCCGGTTTCATCATCCATTCTAAACCTCCAATATTGACATCCCTATCATCTGGATCTCCGCTCAAGTTTGACCAGATGGCCCTTTCCTTGGATATTCTCGCCCCAGGCTCAGTCACTGCCAAAGGTGGCGCCGCTCAAACGCTCAAGCAGACATCCGTCCTAGTGGAACAAACGGATCGTATATTGCTCAAGATCATCAGACAAAATCTCAACACCCAATTTGTAAACCAAGCACCTAGTTTCTCTGCATTTCGTGATGCTATCTCAGCACACGGTGGCACCGAAGTCGATGCCGCCTTTGTAGCATATTTCCGGATCCATGTCCCGCTGTCCAACTATAGCTTCTACGGTCCGTTCTTGGATAGATTCAACGCGCAACCGTGCAAGCAAGACGATATCGAGAATCTGTTTGCTCCTGGCCTTCCGGCGTTTTTTATAGGTTCTAGCTCAACCACTGGAGTTTCCGCAAAGTTTCTCCTGGATATAAGCCAGAATCAATTGTTTCGCGTTGCCCATTCTTTGGCCCCAAAAGAAAAATCCGCTTGCTGCGATCGTCTGGTGTGGATTTTTGGACGTGAAGGAAATACAGGATGCACATGGTCAAGTGGTGAAAAAGATCCCCGTTTGCGGAGGGACAGGACAAACGGTGCGCGGATTCTTTGGATGGGAATTTGATGGTGACAAGAGCCGTATGTCTCTCGCGCGTGCGTCGCGCGCCTTTCTACCCTCGATGATACCTACGGATGTTTCGCTGCACCGTGGGCGGCGACCGCTATTCTCTATGTTCCATCAGCGCTGACGATTCACGCCCTCTTCTTCCTCACGAATCGGGACGTGGATGGCTTCTACACGCCGTTCGCCACCCGATTTATTGACTTATGTCGTAACATTGACGACCAGTGGGATACATGGGGTATACCCGGAGTCAACGCGCTACGCGTTGACCCCACATATCCTACATTAGAGATGGTATCATACCCGATCTGGAGGGGCCGATCAGGATGTCCGAGAACATTTGCAGGCAAGTTAACTGACGCACGTACAGGTCGCCTCTGAAGAGCCTTTCAGGCACATTTTCATGCCAATCCTGAAAGTGCAGCAGAATTGCTTGAAATCGGCCCTCCGTTCTCCCTTGAAGGATGGGCCACTCGTGTTTGGCCAAAGCTGAATGTGCTCTGCACCGTATGCACTGGCCCATTTAGCATTCTGCTGCAAAGGGTATGCGCTTATGCTCTCCCCCTTTATCCTTCGCTGAGCAATCACAAGGTAAGGTTCATATTGGGGCCAAACACCTCAATCCGTGGCCCTGCATACGGCGCAGCGGAATCCACCATTGATATTCTGCATGATATGAACAAACCAGAGGAATATTTTCTCCCAAATGACAAGGTTATTGAGTTCTTGGACGTTACTCAGGGTGACAGTCTTGAAAGTCTTCGTCAAGCAGTCAGTATTTGTCTCTCTACCTTGGGCTTTGAATGTTTACTTAGCGACGTGACGTAGTGGGAGGTGGAAGTGGGAAAGCAGTACGAGCCGATCCTAACAACCAAAAATGGCTTGTGGCGATATCACCTCGGCGACGTTGTCTCCATCATTGGGTTCCATACTGAGATCAACTCCCCAATCTTCACATAAATTGGACGGAAATGGTCAGTTTTTGTTTTTCATCTTTCGTACCACTACCTATGGCTCTTGATGCATCGATGATTGGCAGAGTGAAGATTCAGCTCCCACACACGCAGATCACAGATTTTCACCTGTCAGAGGTTCTCCGCGTCATTAGCTCGGAGGATACAATCATCGTTGAAGAATTTACGACCGTGGTGGATGACCGCACGTTACCGCCTACCTTGGGCTTCATTGTTGGGCTATCCAAGGCACCTGGTGCGTCAACGCACATATGGCGGACAAGATAATACTTACGACCCCAACAGGTCCGAATGCACATCTAGTGCCGCAAAAACTGTTTGATACCCTCATCGCTACTGACAGTGAGCATCAGCTTGCGCTTGAGGGCGGGCAGATTCGCCTCCCCACCATCCGTATCGTGAAGCCAGGCACGTTTTTTGAGTATTGTTTTTGGAGGGCGAAAATCCTGGGTGGAAATGCCAAACAATTCAAAGTACGGTATTGGTTGATCCGACCGTGAAAGAATGGATCCTGGAGAGGGTTGTCCAGGAACTTTGATCCCTCCTGGAATCGGTTAACGCAGATACCTATGCTGTGTCTCAACAATAGTGTTGTAACATACCCATTTGCTCGCCGTTGTTTTCAAAGGCAGTATTTGCATGGCAAGAGACCATCCCGAGTTTTGACTGTGCTAGAACCAAAGTACTTTATGACAGAATAACGCCTCAGAGTCGGAGCACGAAACAGCGGTCGAGGGGAAAGGCTTCCAAATATGGGAAGTGAAGCTGTAGCATGATGGCAAGAAACCCCTGCAAAGCTAATTAGCAAGCGAGCCGTAGACTCCAGCTTGTTTTCTTTCTCCTACCACCACCTACTCATCGAATGCCGACACAAGCTCCGCCCGTCGCAGGGCGTCCGCCAAGCATGGGCCCCGATAAATCCACTGCTAGGCGGGCCACCGAGGATGATGAGGCTCGTCCATACGTGATCGTGAACGACATTGGCAAGGGAAGTTTTGCAACCGTGTACAAGGGATACCACGAGGTATGCAACGCGCTATCGTCACTTTTGGGCCATTTCTGAAATTCCATGGCGCCTGTCAGGAGACCCACCAGACAGTCGCAATCAAATCCGTCCGAAAAGATATCCTCAACGCAAAGCTCCTCGACAATCTGCAAAGTGAAATTGAAATCCTCAAGTCGTTATCCCACCGCCATATCACGAAGCTTATCGACATTGTGGTATGTGGCATTTCGTTGCTGTTGAGTATCATGGTTTGGACAATTGCCGAGCCGCTATCGTACGAGCAGGATTACTTTGCCGTGAGATTGCGTCACATCTTCTATCTCTCCTTTTTGTCGCCTGGAAACAATCAGTCTCGCATTGTACTCATCGGTCGTTTCTTAGCGAGCAGAACGGAGTATATTCCTCATCATGGAATATTGCGCAGGCGGAGACCTCACTAATTACATCAAGAAACGCGGCCGCGTAGAGGGTCTTGAATATGCACCAACTCCCGGAGCTGCACTACAGTACTACCCCCATCCAAGATCAGGCGGCCTTGACGAGATAGCTGTCCGCAGCTTTCTGCGCCAGCTAGGCATGTTTTCTCTTGTTTTTGCATTCACACGAGTTAATTACCATGAATAGCTCGAGCACTCAAGTTCTTGCGGACCAGAAATCTTATCCATCGAGATATCAAGCCACAGGTACGACTTTCTTATGTTTTCTCAAGCATGTAGATTCATTGGACATAGAATCTGCTTTTGACTCCGGCCCCTCCAGAGGAACTAGCAAAAGGACATCCTACCGGCGTACCAATCCTAAAGGTGGCCGATTTTGGGTTCGCACGCTCCCTTCCCAACGCAATGCTGGCGGAGACACTTTGTGGCTCACCGTGAGTTCATTCTCTGGTCGAGAACTGGTAGATGGCTGAGTAATGGATTAGATTGTACATGGCACCCGAGATCCTGCGTTATGAGAAGTACGATGCGAAAGCTGATCTCTGGAGTGTCGGTGCTGTACTATACGAGATGTGTGTAGGGAAACCACCATTTCGCGCGCAGAACCATGTCGAGCTCCTTAAGAGGATTGAACACTCCAGAGGTGTTAAATTTCCTGACGAGGAAGCTTCGCGTACGTCTTCGAATCATCACAACCCACATTCTACATCCTCGACGAAACCGGAAGAAACCATAATTGTACCTTCTGACATCAAGGACCTTATCCGTGCCCTTCTGAGGCGTCGGCCTGTGGAACGTGCCAGCTTCGAAGAGTTCTTCAAGAGCGAAGCCCTCGCGAAGTCCAAGTTTTCTCGCCCGGCTCCTGACCCTTCATTACGCGCGCCTGCAATCACTATTGTTCCCAGTGTGCAAACAGAAGAAGAAGAGTCGCCCATTGGTAAAATTCCAGAGCACCACAAAGTAATCCCCCCAGAGGTGCTAGATCCCAAGGCAATGATTCCGCCCAGCAAGTTTCATTTTCGGCGAAGGGATACGGTATCGGAAGACACAGCTGCTGTGACTATTCCCGGGCCTTCCCAAAGGTAATAAATATATCAAGGCATCCTGCTTATCGCATGTTAACTTTGATTTACCCTGCATAGCCCACCATCATCGCGTGGTAAGGCATTCCCAACCCCACGCGAACCCACTCAAATCCGAACTGACGCCGAATCTGACCGGGTCGCTGAAAACGGCAAAGCTCGACGTCCACCTAAGTCCTTATCCGCTGAGGGGTCGTTCATCCCTGGCGAATCGGAAGAAGATGGAATTATCCGGAAAGAATACGTGCTCGTCGGCGATGTGCGTGCGCTTGAGTTTAATCGCGCTGTTGATGGTAATTACTTTCCATTTTGTCATTCATGCAGATCCCTCATCAAAAGATCTACAGAACTCAGCACAGCGCGCCGCAGGACATCTCGCGTTGGCGGGTCACCTCTTGCGGATGAGACGCATCTTTCAGACCATGTATCACCTTCGCCCCGCTCGCATTCGCCTCTATCTGCGCCCATCCCTACGACTTATCAGACCACGTTTCCACCTCCGCCACACCCTCTCGCACCACCCCTTTCTTCTTCACCTAGTCGGGTAGCCTCCAACGCGCTCAGTCGCGCACTGTCGATCGCGTCTCGTAAGCTATTCGGGGTATCAACACCCAAATCACCCATCTCCCCAGGCTCTGGTCATTATCGTGCCCCGCCTTCGCCACGCCGACCACAACTCTTGCTCAAATCACCCACAAGTGGAAGCGATATGGACAAGAATGGGGTCCTTGCGGCCCGTGACCCGATGGAGGACGCATTGCTTGCTGCGTTGGAGGAATTGGCTCAAAAGACAGATGTGCTGACGCATTGGGCGGATGAGATGTACGAGGCCGTAAAGGCAGTACCACAGAGTCAGCCATCTTTCGTTCCTTGTTAACTTGCGTTTTGACTGACCGCGTGGTCTGCACAGAACCCCTCCCTGATCCCGCCAAGTTCTCACGTCGAGAAGGGGAAGCTGAAAAGCACGCCGAACGGCGGCGGAACGCAGATCGAGAAGCCGAGTTTACTGCCGTGACATGCGTCGCGGTGTACATGCTCCTGATGTCTTTCTCCCAGAGAGGCATCGACAAACTGCGCAACTATCAAGAGCATCTGCGCATGCGATATCCGGACGATGACTTTATGGTTAGCGCGGGCTTTGATGATGGTAAAAACGCCTATGACTTGCGCGTATCACATACGGTGCTGACCTCTCGACTAGCGCTGGCGTGGTTCAAGGAGCAGTTTATCAAGTGTAATAACCGCGCTGCGCTCGTGAAGACGTGGCTGCCGGCGCAATATGACGGTCCCAAGATATACCTCGATCAATTAGTTTATGACCGGGCGTTGATGCTCGTACGTCTCTCGCCCTTGTGTTGATGTCGACACTGATCTCCAAGTTGCAGAGTCGAAGTGCGGCCCGGAAAGAGCTGTTGGATCAAGCCACGAGTCCAGACGAATGTGAAAAGCTGTACGAAGAGTCCTTGTGGTGTCTATACACGTTGCAGGACGATCTCCAACAAGACAATCCATTCTTGGAAGAGGACCGTAACACAATAGCGACATGTGCGTCCTCCTTTTCGTTTACGTTTCTATGGGCTTACGCCGGGGTAGGGATAACGAGAACGAAACTTCGCCTCGTTCGATGTCGAGCCCGGATGGGCATGAACGACAGGGACCGTATGAAGGACGCACTCGCGGATCAGAATCTAGTTGATGCCAGATATCCACCTCCTTGGGATCCACAAGCGCTCGAGAAATTGGAACAGCAGCAGCGGGCCGTGGCTGGGTAGCGCTCGTGAGGTTTTTTTCTATTCTTATATTTGCTTGTTGTTTTCATTGTGTTCGCGGTCAAGTGACGACCGTCGGTCTGCTGAAGGTATAACGTATTGGATGTGACGAGCGATAGGATGATCACTGGGGTTCATCATATATGCATACAAATCTTTTTTTCTTCTCCCTTTCTCTCATTGACATCTCCTAGGGACTTTAAGCATTGTTTATATACCATTGTAATATCCATTTGCTGTATCTTAGCTCTCGGTGGTATCGAAAGGTACCATTTTAATCAACACGGGAAGGACGCGTCGTGGAAGAGGGTCTTCATGTTATGTGAATGAGTACTTGGGAATCGGTTCTCTTCAGAAATCGAAGCTCTTGTTCAGATCTTCATACAGCAACTCCTTCATTCCGGGTGGGAGGAGCGGTTCTCCGCTGGGTCGGTCAGCGATGTACTCTGTGTGTGTCTCAGTACGAATCGTGTCACGTAGCGAGAATCTCGACGGACTAAAGGGCATCTCGACGCTCTCCTTGGCGTTGAATGTGATGGTCGGAAACACCTAAAACATGTGAGGTCTGCCGTGCGTCAAGCCAGTTGAAGGACATACGACGTAGGGAATGTCATCCAGCGGAGCTGATAATTATCATTGTTATTTAAACCGAATGGATGACAGATCGAGCACCTTGAAAGGAATTTGAAGCTCACTTTTGTCGTCAACCACGCGTTTCGTAACGCCGAGGGCCGTGTCCGTCGTCATCTGCACAGGCCCGAGGTGACGCGTCGGAAATCCCAGTTGACGGAGTTGTGACGTGCGGTCTCTCGGCGGATCATCTCCTACGTAGTTCTGTGAGAATAGATCACACCCGTTAGGAAGAGATGGACACACCTAGTATACCCTGAAGAATCAGGCATCATGGGTCAGTCGAGGAAACCAAGAACGACATCAAGAATGTCTTGCCCCGAATAGGAACCACTCGAATTCCAGGCCGTCTTCAGGCTCGAGTTGGCGCTCCGCCTTGGGATCGAGCAAGCATACTTTTGACAGGGGAACGTCTTCATCTTTGAGCAGTTCTAGGACGGATTTGGTATACATTTGGGAAAACGCCACTGGGCCGCTTAAATAGGCCAATTTAGCCTGCAAGGAGGTAGATGATCGGTGTGAGAGATGCGTAAAGAGGACGCGGGCAGACGGGCCAGCGAGTGTCTTCATATGCTATCAAAGCAGAGCGGTATAGACTAGGATGATGATCATTTATTATGCGGAAGGCTTACGGTATACTCGAGTTCCACCCACGGAGGAAGGGAGCTGGGGGTCGTTTCGTCCTCCTCCATGTGCTCTGCAGGTTTGCTCAGTCGTTATGCTTTTCAAGATGTAGCACCCCTGGGAATCTTAATGACCTATGACGTATACGAGGCCCATTATTGATTGATTGCTCCTGCGTTCCGTAGAGTCCAAGTGAATTGTTGATTTCAGTGACAACTTTTTCGGCCCTACGGTGGCGCTCATGATGTTCACCCAACGAGTCCCGATGAGCATGAGGAATCTTAAACTCACCCCCGATAAGATACGTTTCCAGTACCTATATACCAGACTGGGATTTGTGGGAGTTGGCAGTAACTTTGATCAATCGATCATGCTGGAGGCTAGATTGTTAGGAATCCTGTTTTGGAAAGCGGTGACTCAGTGGTGGCGCAAATCATTCCATCAGCATGTTCAAGTGGTAGGTCTTTCCAGCAAGTTTGCATTCAATTCTGGCAGATTCTAATTTTTAGAGGACTGTAGTAATTGTCATAGACACCCCGTGCGTCTACAGGGTTGATCGCACCGCATATGGTGTCAACGTTATGCGAACAGTGGGAAAGACTCCAGTGAAAGTAACACTCTCGAACACAAGATCACAAGTAAATGGTATATGGAATGAGCACGTGGAACGGAGAGGTGCGAAAATGGTCGTCAAGGTGGAGGACACGATGCGTATGGGTCCCCGGAGTTGACCGGTTTTGCCGCTGGGGTTAACAACTTGGTCTACGGCAATCGTACCACGAGAACCCAATTCCTACCGAATCATCGACACTAAAGATTACCAAGGGTTTACTATTGCACGTCCCTCCACTCTGCTTGCTTGCCAAAAGTCGGACAGCAAAATATCACATACTTTCAGAGCCGCTTGGTTGAGCCCATCACGCTAACTCATTACCACCCTCACAAATGCATTTCGTCTTTTTCGTGACACGTCAACTCTCCTTCATGGCAGAAGACAAACAATCTGCGTTACTAGCTTTGGTGTCTCGCATGGTCGAACCAGGAGGAACGTACGGTATCGGCGGCCCGAGTTCGTGCAAGCCCTGGACCGAATGGTGATCTTATCGAGGCATGAGCTCGCCATTTTCACTTTGAAACCAAGTCGTCGCGATGACATAGGTGGGGCCACAAAACTGCACGCTCGCTCCCAGTGTTCCCTGCTCAACTATGATGTGGTTGGTGAGTATCTTTCGCTTCTGTCATGTTGATATTTGCTAGAGTCACCATTCCAAGTTCCACTCATTTTCGCGAAGGTGAGTACCAGCGTGTGGCGAGTCCATGCTGTAGAGCCACAGTTGATTTGCTAACAGTGACCTATCCTTCGGAGGTGCGTCTAGAGATGCATCTCGATACCACCAAGTCATCCAATGCTCAGGTGTCACAGACGGGGATTCGCAAGAGTCGCAAGAGTCCTGCTTCAAGTCAACTCGACTCTGGATGTCGTATCCGATTTTGTTCAGAGTCACCATCGAAAGCGACTACACAAATGGAGACCTTTCTGCAGCGTCGTTTGCGGCCTAGTAAAGGAATCCTTGGAGGACAATGAAACAGCTCCAACGGATGGCATTTGGGCGGGCTCTCACCGACTGAGGTACTGTAGTAGACGCAGAAGAAATGTAGTCGAAGGCTACATATTGTGGTAATATACTCGCAACATCAATGAAGTCACCACTCCTCACAACCTCTCCACAAGAATGAAAGCCGAAGTTGCGGAATCTGGTCCCATGGTTTCTGGATCTCTAAGTTGGGTGCTCAGATCCGGCATCGCAAAACAGTTTTTCCCGAACAACCCGATGTGACAACGCAGCTGCGCGACACGAATGCAGAATGCTTCGAGAATGTTATTCGTGAGGATGAAGGACCGCATGTTTGCATAGACACTAAGGCTTCAATTCGTACCCGTCGACGACGTGCGTCATCTGAGGTTCACGATCTGAGAGTTGTGTGGGTCATTGGATGATTCCTGAAAAAACGGGAGCGTCTCGTTATGGAACGACGAGATCCTTAGCTTTTACCTGGTTGAACGAACGTGGCAGCGTGACTTTTCGGACTTTTGCGTAGCCTCGTGTCGTTGTACCTATCAACGCCTTTCTCCTCAGTCGTCCATCCCGCCCTCATCCGTTCTGCAACCCTGCATCAGCGCCGCTCCTTCAGTGTAGCTCGTCTCGACGCATCCATATCGTGTATTCCGGTTGCGTTCTTACTCTCCTCTAAGCACTATATTTCTGTTATCGTCCGGCATCTCGTGAGTGCCCACTAGCACCTTCTATCCTTCGTCTATCTTGTCGTGTCTGTCACGTTTATCGTCTTGCCATTTCAGCCCTGGTTCATTTTCCCTTGCCCTCAGATTCTAGTCGCCAAATATCTGCATTTCAGCCCTCTCCATCAACCAATATCCTTCCTGTCTTCTGTTCCTCTAGCCCTGCCTTACGCACCCTGCACCAGTCTTGTGTTCTCCCCTCCAGTTTTGCCCATTCCTGCCCATCCCGTGGTCGTTTCATCCTCTCGCGCTCCTACTCCCTGCTCTTGCCCACTGTATTCTCCCCTCTGCTTCTGTTTCATTCCGTCTGCCTACCTCTCCCCATCCGATTTCGCAAGTAGATTCCACCTCAATCTTCCACCTCTTTTTGTTGTGGTCTACTCTATTCCCCGTGAGCTATAGTAATTCTGGATAAGCTCTGATCTCTGATCTTATTATTTCTGCGTTAGTTTCGTCTCAATCCTGCTCTCATCTGCCGTCTCCTGGTTCCTGATCTCTTGTGCTATTCCGTCTCTCTCTAGTCTTGCGCCTTCGTCTGTTTGGTTGCCACCTCACCATCCTCTCTGCCCGCCACAATTTCCTTATCACTCTACACTTCAAGCATTCCGCCATTTATTAACTGTGCCCAACCGATCTGTTGCATTGCCGCTGCCTTGTCCTGCCTGTTTGATCCCCGCTTGTGTCTCATAAGTTGTCTCACCCCCGATACTGCCTCCTTCGTTCTGATTGTTCGAATTATTCCCTGCCTTGTCCCGCCGTGTTAACCATCCGCTCCAAATCAAAAACCTAGTGTTGCCTTTGCCTTTCCGTTGCCAGTCATCTCACCTCTTACTGCCTTGCTTGACTGTGTACTTGCCCTCCAACCACATCCTCAATTCCATCCCTTTCATTGTCTGGCCACATCATTGTTACACCACACCATTTCACCTGTGCTCAGCAT